>WBMY01015323.1:36745-98021 GCA_013397315.1 Donacobius atricapilla | reverse complement strand
AAAATCCACAAGCCCTTATGTAGTCATATAAAAAACTACATTTTGAGAAGCTCACATGATGCAGTGTCGGGCGAGCTGCGTTAGTGGAGCTGGAAGCCACAGACTGTGTCTCTTGTGGAAAGTTACCAGAAGAATCAGGAAGGACTTGTCTCTCTCAAAAGACTGAATAAAAGACTATTTTATTAAGTGATGCTGACTTAAGAGTTCTGATGTTTTGTCCCTTTGCATTGTTTTTCGTGGAAAAGTAGATTGTTGCTAGAGAGGAAGAGGGGTTGTTTTTGAGAGGGTTTCATAGTTGGTTTTCGTTTGTTTACCTTTACTGTATGTTAATAAATCTAACTGTTTCTATTTTTGAATTGAACCTGTTTTGCTTTTCTTTTAATCCTATTCCACTAAAATGAAAATTAGGCGAATGTGATAACCACTACATATTTTTAGTGTTTCTACCCGGTTGTTAAATTTTAACCCATTACACTCGGCATGGACAGACTATATCTGAATTTATCCTTTTGTAAAAGAGATATGGCAATAGCTACCTTATGGGGATTTTTATATTTGTTATCATGTATTGTTTCCACAACACTGCGACTGTTTAACCTGCTTTTCTTAAAATTAGAAAACACAACCAGTGACTTGAAACATATGAATTTGCTGATATGACCTACAGGAAAGGTATCTTACTTGTTTCCAATGAAGCAGTCTGTGAAAGTAAAGCTTCATGTTTAGCACTTAGGCAGCCACATTAGCTTAGAAAACAGCAACGCTTCTGGCCTGAAAATGGCTTGTAAGGCCTCTGAGATTCTGCACCACAGGGAAGAGCTGTTTGTCGGGTGGTGTCACCTCCCGAAGGAGCCGGCTCAGGTCCTGTAGCATGACATGAGGGTGGCGCTGCAATTATGCCTCCCTTATGTGCGGTCAACATGCAGAGGACAAACCAGCGGCCGATGCATTAAGTGAGAACAAGTTCATTTAGATTAAAAAAATGTTAATGAGCACTTTGAAACACTGAGAGTCTATGAGGGACCGCCTGCCTGGAATGAGCATTTACCATATGGTGCCTTTGGAAGCTAATACTGATTCTCATTATTTTAAACGATTACAAACATTGCAGGTGTTTTGTAATAATCTTTATTGTCTAATTTGAACACTCAAAACTGGCTTGTTCTGCCTGCTAACGAATATTGATTTGAACAGCTGAGTTTGTCTTGTATGAGTGATGTGATTGTGCTGGGTGCCATTTTGTGGTCTCTTTTGCTGAGTAATTAATCCAGGAAGAAGGCACTAGAACTGAGTGAGTAGATGTCCCTATTCACCTAGAGGTGTGATTAGCCTTGCTAGGAGGACCTACAGCTTGCACCAGAGTTTTCCATTGCATGGTATACTTAGGAATTTTTTCTCATGGTGGTGTTCAAGTCATTGAAAAAAAAAAAGAAAGAAGAAAATCCTGGAACTTGTTGCAGAAAAATAAAGCAGAACTATTTGTATAGGAATGGGATACTTGAGATTGCACGTATCTGTTGTTGCTGACACAGTTATTTCTGTCATTGCTGATGCACAGTCATTCCTTGGAAAGTGCTGGATAAACTTCATGATCAGATAGCCCTGGTGAAGGCCACTAACAGAGGCAATGGAAGTGCCTTTCTTCCCTTTCCTTTTGTAGTTGATACTGAGACCAAAATCATCCAGATAAAAACTTTCTAACACAGTTCTGAGTATTAGAAAGCAGGCATTCTTTATTACAGTGTGCTGATCACTCAGAGATTCTTCCTCTAATTGAGGGGCCCAAGCATGGGGTAAACAGAGTGTTTGTCATGCACACTGATTACATATTCATTAGCTATCCCCCCATACTTGATGTATATGTATCACTTTATTTTACATAGTTGCACCCCTTATTGGAAGTCCTCATATGGTTCTTTGGGGGTCTGTCTTCGTGTTCAGTGTCCTTTTTAGGTGGCTTTCCTCGACCCCCACTTTTGAGTAAGCACAATATTGTTGTTTAGCATAACTTCTGCTTTGTGGGCCTTGCAGAGCTGAGCTGGCATCCTGCTTGTGTTTTGTGACTTCTGTTTGCCCAGGTTGCATCCTTTACTTCTCCAAGGCTGTACTGTTCTACTGTCCTTATCAATAAAATGCTATTCTATTCTCCTTATCAATACTGCTTCTGACAACATGGATTCAAAGGATCAACACAGACTACAAGAAAGGCTTAAAAGACTAGTTGAGAAATGGGACTTTTTTTTCTTTGTGAAATTTAAGTGGGTAAATGTGCTACACATATTGGAGTGAAGAGACTCCTTTATCTGCTGTTATTAAGTAAATTTCCTGCGTGGCAGTTTCCTTCCACAAATAAGATCATGCTCATATTTAAAAAGGGAAAGAATGCATGTAATGTGAGCCCTTTGACTTCCTGGCCTCTCAAATTCATAAGGAGTTAGAAATGCAGCTTTCTTACATCTTAAAAAGATTTCTGATAAAGGTGGATGTAGATGTCCATTAGTGTTTGTGGGCTTCTGAAACTTCAGCATGAAAATTCCAACCTTAAATGTCAAGCATAAGTAGGTTTGGCATCTAAAGGTAAGAGAGGAGGGACATAATTTAGTTATGGCCTTTCTTTTTCTACAGGTTTATGTATTTCGGTGATTATTACAGTATGAGAAAGCAATGTAGACTATTAAGTTGTTGCTTTTTGAGGTCTTGGAGTGTAATAGACACATATTCTCCCCCACACCTTCTTTGAGAGGATCATTTTCACAGCTTGATAGAACATACACAAAAAAATGATTGATGTTCATATTTTCAGAGTTGCCAAGTGGTGTTCATATGCCTGCTTTGATACATGCATTTTTGATGGATCTCTCATGGTTTCCTCTGTGTCAGAGAAGATATCAAGACAAAAAATGAGGCACTGTTCCATAAATTAACAGGTTACCTAGGGCTTGGGGTATTGTCCAGACTTGTCTATACTGCTTTTCTTATCTAATTTTGATAACCGTTTCTGAGTCCCTAGCAAACATCATTATTGGTGGAGTTTGTATTTCACTGGGAAAACCTAAGTGCAAAGCTGCTGAAACAGACTATGGAAGGGAATTTTTTTCCCTGATAAAAATTGATCAGCAGTTTACTTTTACTTTACCAGTTTACTTTTCAAGGAAGGAAAGCTCTGTGTACTGGGACAACCTTTGGGAGAATTGCCTGTATACTGGGACATCTAATATCTCGTGCTGATAGATAGAAGGGTGCTCTGAGACCCAAGTCAGTCAGAGCTGACTTGCCAATGGTAGTAAAAAAGTTGCGGTCCTGGCACCAATTGCTTGTATTTCGTGTGTTTATACAGTTCAACAATAACTTGAAGTAGTTACAGAGAAAATGGGATGGAAATCTCAAGGATGTGTGTTTGAATTCAGTAATGGCACCTGATAAGGGAGAAGAGAAAATCATGTTTTCCTCCTTGGTTGGAGTCAATGCTTATTTTTAGTTCATTTTTAATGGTTTTCATTAATGGAATGGGGTTAGGCAATTGGTTGGAGAAGATTTGAAGGGCCTGAAGAATGAGGAAGATTTTGTCTCAGTCCTAGAGGGCAGCACAACATGCCTTAAGCTCAAAGAAGTTTGAAACACAGTTTGGTAAACTTACCTCTCTGAGCAAGCAGCCTTATTCCCCAGGTGCACAATGTTGGCACATCCAACTGAGCAGAGGCTGCAGGACATGGCTATTGGTGCCATTCATCTCCATGTCATTGTTTCAGTCCAGATTAGATGAATAGGAAATAGATGATGGTTCTCACTGATGAATGCTTGGTGACGTCTTTTAAGTCAGTGATCAGTTTGCAGGGTTTCAGTTCTTCTTTCTGGGCTGCAGATTCATTAAAGTTTTTTCAGACTACCAGTGCCAAGATGACCCTGAGAAAATACTGAACTGTTCACATTTTTCTGAAATTAAATCATGTTTGCACCTAATATTTTAAAGACTTCTGGGAGAATGGAATGAGTATGAAACCGTATTTGTAGCTACTGTGCCACTTAATTTACTGCCTTGGCTAAATCAGACCTTATTTTGTAATTCTAAGTTTATAGTTACATGGAGCTTGTTAGCAAAATAATTATTTCATTCATATAATGTAAATTCCTTAATACTGTGTACAGAGCTGTAAAAATCTTAATAGCTGTTATCTGCTCTAGAAGTTTTGTGTTCTGTCTTGCTTTTTATTGCAGCAGGGATGACAAATTCTGTTTTTCTGAGAAATGAATGAACAACCAAGTCAGAATTTAGTTTGAAATTTGCTTCAGACTTGTCCCAAAGTTGAGAAGGTATAAATGCTTTTCTTCTATTATCCTGTGTCTTTGTATACATGGATCCCAGCCAAAAAGGCTTTTCATGTGGTATTTTTTAACTGAACTGATACAGCAAGTTCAGGGGATTCCCCCTCTATTTATTCAGGACTGTTCTCAGGAAATTCTCAGCCTGGTTTTTGCACAATGTGGAGGATTTCAGCTGAACATGTGGAAAAAATGGTATCTTTTTGTGTCTTATTTTGTTGCTTCAAAAGTGTCAGTCTTGTGTCAGAACAGGGAAATTTTAAACTGACACTTGATTATTTCCCACATTGTTTTTTAATGACTGTCATGAGTCTCCTGTTTTCTTAAAGCATTGTAGTTGAGAGCTCCAAATATGACTCTATCATGATGTCCTAAAGTTTGGCAGTAGCATACTACTTAAAATGTATGTGAAATTATGTAGGTGAAAATGTTGGACTTTTCTGCCCTGAGCTGACACTGAGAATGTATCTGATAGAGCCAGCGACTGCTGTTCTTTTTGCTGGGGTGTAAGGTGATGCTAATTTTTCCTTGGTTTGAGAGGTGGAGGAAAGGATAGTGAAAATCAAAGTGAGGTGCATTTAAAAGTTGAAATGAGAAAAAGCCAATTTTTTTTTTTTTTGTGGTTTCCATTGAAAAGATGTGATATGATACATACATTTTTAGGTTTTACTCATGTTTGAAACCCTTCGAAGCTAAGACCCCAGATGGTCAAGAGCACTTTTTAAGCTGCTGTTTGGGGTT
The DNA here is from genome assembly GCA_013397315.1 of Donacobius atricapilla. Lineage (NCBI taxonomy): Eukaryota > Metazoa > Chordata > Aves > Passeriformes > Mimidae > Donacobius > Donacobius atricapilla. The sequence goes on along the minus strand of WBMY01015323.1, from coordinate 92,960 downwards.
AGATGCAGAACCATGCAAAGCACTTTGAGCTGATGGGTTCAAAGAGGCAAAAGCATTTCCAGATCTGTGGTCTGATAGGAGTCCCTGTGAGGTGAACCTGACAGCAGCTCTTGTGAAGGGAGATCCTCAGACCATAAACCTGGAGTACAATATTTTTGTGTTCCTATGCAACAAACAAGGAGGATGGAAAAAACCAGCTTTTGCTGTGGATGATGAATTTTTGTAAAAACTGTATAAGAAATGTGAGAAATATGGGAAAAATGATTGCCCATGAGCCACCACTTTCATTGCTGCAAGACAAAAGCCAACTGTGAATAGGATCGTGACTGTAATGGAGCTTTTCTCATGGTAGCACTATTGGAATATTGTATGAGAATACTTAGGAGTATTCTCTTGCCCAAGACAATATGTAAAAGTGGGATGGCACCCAGTGGAAAGACGTGGACACATACTGATCCTGTGTCTGTGGGTGTGTAATATGAATATGTCTCTCTATATTTATATCTATATATATGGATCAATATCTAGCTCTATCCATTTGGCTTTGGCTTCTGGACACAATCCTCTTCATCTCTTTGTCAGACTCCTCCATTTTCCCTTCTCTTCCTTTGTTATTTAACTAAAGTCTAGAGCAAAATGTCTGTAAAAATAAGTTCCCAGTCAGAAAAAACCATCATTAAATCCCTCTCATATCTCTCCCCTAAATCCCAAATTAGGGGAGCCTTGTCTGTCTTGGCTCAGATTAGTTTTCAAATCCGGACATTTGATAAACCCTTATCATGATGTTTGTTGTGGTATGAAACCTTGCTGTGGAAGAATGTGTTTAATTTTTTTTTTTCCCAAGAAGAGAGGGATCAGTAGCCATATTTTGGGTGAGGCAGCAAATGGGCTTTGATGGAGTGGGGCTGCTGCAGACAGGGCTTGCCAGAAGTGCCAGGGCCGTGTCAGGGCTCCCAGCATAGGTACTATGGCCTGCCTGCCCTGACAGTGTGGCCAGGGCCAAGCTTGGCTCCACACATCTGTGTGACTGCATTTCAGTCTACTTTGAAGCCAGACTTTTACAGAACACTCAGCTTAAAGGGAGAAATTAGTGTCATGGGGCCTGTTTTCTTTATGGGAAAAGACTCAGTTAGATGGAACAGCCAATAAAGCTTTTAATATATTTTCTCAGTGCATAACCCATATATTTCAGCTCCCTGGATGGGGTCTTTATTTCTGAGGTGAATGACTGAGGAACACTTCCAGGGGGTTGAGAACGTGCAAGGTTTTCTAGAAGGTGAGATATTTGATTTTTAAAATCGTATGTTAACTTTTTAGGGCATGACTGTGGCTGGGCGACTGTTGAGCTTATTGACACAGCACTCAGTTGTAATGTTGTCAAGGGACATTTACCATTGTAACTCGTCTACCATTACTCTGACCTTGATAGTCAACCTTTTCTTTTAATGTTGTTGATATTATTATTTTTATATTAATTAGGCACTGGTAACTGGTCTGTGATGAACATAACTGGAGATTGAAGCCTTTCTGTCTAGACCTCATCAGAAGTGTAGCCTCCATCCCCTGCCAACCACTGCTGTTCCCCACTGTAAGGCGCAGAGGCTGCACTGCTATTGCTAAGAGTGCAGGCTGATTCTGCACCTGAATTCTACAGATATTTCTGTAGAATATTCTCTGCTTATTGCTGGAGAAAATGAAATGTCAGCCTGTGAGACTACCTTGTAGTTTTCCCCTGCCTTCCCTATGTACTTGCCATATTTGCTACAAGTGATTTTTGAAATTTCTGGACCTGTTAGTCTGTACTAAAGTCATTACAGCTGCTCTACCCTGGTACGCTCAGCTGAGGAGTCTGGGGAGGTTCTTATGAAATGGAAAAGGACTGCTTATTACATAGCATGGTTTCTATGCTGATAGTTAAAGCTGTAGAAGGTATCTTAGCTAAGGATTGAGAGTAAACAATAGTGGTATATTAGGTTAAGAATGCCAAGTGACCTAATTCATATTGGGTTGTCCCACCACCCTTAAAAAATGGTGTAATAGCGCAGTCATGTGCTACCTAGACTGACTCCTGCTGCAGGGCGGTGCTTAAGGCCCCTGGTGGTGGGGCTATGCTGTCTGGAGCAGGAACGCACCACTGAATGGGGCTACTGGGGCTAGGAAAAGGGATTGTCTTCCTGTTTGGCTGATTTGTAGTGTGGGAAGGCAGCCATAGCTGGGACTTGTAGGAGGTTAGGCTGGGGGTTTATAAGTCTCTTAGCTAAGATTACACTGGATTCAAGGGGTTCTCCCAGATTTAAGCTGAGTTTTGGAGCTTTTAGGGTCCTGTTAGGGTTGGACACTGGTACTGGGGTTCTCATTTGTTTTTTAGACTTCTGCAGGGTGGATGCTGAAGATGTTTTGGAACTCTAAGTACACTAATAAGCCCAAACAGCCCTGATGAGCCTCAGCTGGGGCCCACACCTGTGGGCCCAGGAATTCTATTTAAGCTCAGCATTGGAGCTTCAATCTGTTTTTCTGAGCTATGATGGAGAAGAGTTAATGATTTTCAATTAGCTGCAGCAATGCAAAGGCCTAGCCATGAATTAGTGAGATCTGGACTTCAGACTGTGGCCTTTGACTACCTGGCTTGATTTTTGTCCCAGCTTCATCACTATGGTTATGCTTGGCAATTGCAAAACCTCATTTTAGCTCTAACATATGAACTGATTTCCCAATTTGGCTTTGGAACGGCCTTGTCATTATGATATTACTTTAAGATCTGGACTCCTGGTTGGATGCAGCTGCCGTCTCCAGGTTTGTCTTCCTTTGTGTACCGTGGGACAGACCCTGGCCAGTAAGGTTCTGGTCTTGCTGGTCACATTATTCCCCTCAGTTCCCACCCCTGAGGAAAGGTGGTCCTGCAGTGTCCCCTGACACTGAGTGAGAATCAACAGGAATCCCTGGTTTACTGTTACAATCATTATCTTTAGGATTTCTTGGGATAAGGTGGGAGTTATGATTCTTAGAAGGTGGGATTTAGAGTTGAGACCTATAAGGCTTTCCTGAGCTGAGGGAGTGTGGTGAATCTGTGGGGTTTTAAAGCTGCAAATAGCATCACAGACTCATGTAGCGCTGAGGCTGGACTGAAGAAGTGCTGCGGAGGACCTATCTGCTCACTTCCCAAAAGTGATGTTTGGAGACTTTGGTCTGAAGGGTTTCAGGGTAGAACCAGTTACCTGCACTTATTATCTGGGTGTTCTTACGTTTAGAACCTCAGGACAAATCTTAAGGAAAAGATTAGGAGTGTAGAAGTCCAGCCAGGCTATCTGCTGTGCTATTTATTTAATAATTTAAATTCCAGACTGGATTTAAGCTTGAGGCCAGGAAGTGTTGTTAGACTACCTAGGTCGATTATATTCACATTTTCTATTGTATGTAAATAAGGTGAGGTATCTTGACTCCTGAGCTCTTTTCCTGCTGCTAAGTCGTTATGTACTAACTAATGAAACTAGGGAATTGGAGTATAGCTTGTATTTGGCTACCAGTTTGCTATTTGACCAGAAGCTGCTTATCTCAGACTTTGGTGAACTCCTTTTCTCTAGATAGCAAGCTAGAGGGATGGTAGACCTGTCACTGTTGTTTTTATAATGCACATTTGTCTGGTGAGGTAATTATTGTGGACAGCTGTAAGTTACTGTCCACAATATATCTATATATGTAAGAAAAGAATAAAATGCTAGTAAGGAACTGGTAATATTGCTGCTGTATTGCTATGGAGACTTGGTGTCCAAGAATCTGACTATAATAAACTGACTTATTTTATGGTACTAGATGGGGACTAGACTTGAATTGGTAACTATATGATAAATAGTATAAGAATAACATAACTGGCTACTGAGATGGATGGTCCAAAGACTGAATTTTTTTATCTACTTGAGCATCCGTCTTATTTTTTCACCCTACCTGAAGCAGAAGAGATCTGTCTGAGCTGGACAGGGGTAGAAGAACAAGTAAGCTGATTTTGGCTCATCCACAGCAGCAAAAACATTTTTCTTCCTGTCATCACTATGTTTGGCCCTCCTGCTGTTAGCAGTATTTGAACATCTATCTGTACATATGCAATCTCCAAGGGAAACTATCGAGAGGATCTTATTTACTCTTATGGAGACTGAAAGCACATCAAATGTATCACTGGCCTTTGCTCATTTAATGGGAGGCAGCAGCCAGTCTTTGTCCATTTCTTATTGATGGATGAGAGGACTTGCTTGCGGAAACAGAAATATGTAATCTCAGATTTGCCCCCAGATCTCCTCTCTACAAAGACAAGTGTAGATAGAACTTTTGTAATGAGTGACATTAATACAGTGTGCATCTCCTAATTCTTGTTGATTTTCATTTTTTATTTCACACTATTATCTCTTTGTTTACTAGCACAGTAACTCTGCAACCTGTGTGACTATCTGCTGTTAGATATAATGATGGATAAATATTTAGTGTATGAAAAAAGTGTATAAATTGCCATTGTCTAACTACAGATAGTCTGTATATATAAATTCTCAGAGCATAGTTCAGTTCCTATACAAATACTTGGTTTCTGTTCATCTCTACCTATATTTCTTTAATAAATCTTTCCCTCCAGTCTATTCTGTGGTCTTTTTAGAACTGATGTGGGTCACAATCTTGGACAAGCAGCAGCAAGATTTGTCCCAGTAAAAAACTTCCATTGTTTCCTGAGCAGGATTTGTAGTAATTGAGGATTCAAAGTGCAATAGTCATGGGTAATGTTTGAATGGAAAGCAGCCAAGGAGTTACTTTTTAATGTTTTTCAGAAATGCTGCTTCTCTGAATGGCCAATGTGAGCAGACTATGTATTGCCTGAATGCAAAATTCAGCAGTGAAATTCCCTTTTCAGAGAGGGACAAAATGATTTGGTTACTTTTTAATGTGCAGAATAAGATAACAAAAATAGTTAATGGAGAAGGAGTCTACATTGTGTTTCCTCTTGGAAGATCACTCAAGATAAATACTATTCATTTGACAATCCAGTTTTGAAAGAATTGCAGTGCAAGAGAATGTGAGAAAGAATGTGCAGGAATCTGAAAATGAGATAGTCCTCAATTCCTGCAGAACTGGCTGAATAGGAGTGATAAGAGAAAGGAAAGGGCTACCTACCTATATTGAATTGGCTGTGTGAAAAACTAAAGAAAGCAAGCTAGCTGTCCTTGATAGAATCAAGATTGACAGTTTGCAGAGACGGAATGAAGTTTGCTGCTTAATGTTTGTAGCTTAACAAAATTCAGTATATTTCTGAAATTTGCCTGCATTTAAAGTTTGGTTTTACTTTTTTAGGAGTTGTTTTGTTATTTCTGAATGAAGTGGAATTAATCAGTGAAAATCTTTAAAGTGGTGACAGCTAGAGAATAATTGTAGGAGTGACTATAGAGCTGGACAGATTTCTGTGATCATCTGCCCTCTTCCAGGCACTTGCAATTCAGTCATGGCTGAAGTTGAGAGGGTTTGGGATTTTTAATTTGATTTTTAGGTGTTGTGTTCTTCAGCCAGCAAATTGGGCATGGAAATCTCTTGAGAATTCTATGTGAAATTTTTGTGGGCAGATTCTCTGGGAAGTACCTTGTAAGACCTGGTTAAAAAGCAAAGGATAGTGCCCAGATTCCTGCATTTCCATCACCATACTGTATTAAAATTTAATTTCCTAGTCATAAGGTCTTGGTACAATTCTCAGGCTCTGAATGTGGCATGAGGTTGCATAGAATGATAGTAGAATGAGTCTCTGATGTAATCAAGTGGGAAAAAGACTTTGTGAAGTAACTAGGGATAGATTTAGAAATGAAAAATGGAGAACATGGTCGGACAGAAAAAGAAATGGAGTGATCAGGTGAGAGTATAAAAACGACACAAGAACAAGAGCATGGACAAATGTACAGTATTATTATGATTATAAAAATCAGAATAAGGTAGGGCCAGAAGTAAAACAGAAGCAGGAGTAGTTGTATATTTACTAAATGGAAAGCTGAGTGATGTTATAATTGTGTATAGTTCCAGTTTGTTCGTTCCACTTTAATTAGAAGAATGTCTTGGGGTAAGGCTTGTCAGAATTATTCTGAATTAGTGGATACTCTTGCCTCTGGATTATGGTTTAGCATATGAACAGGAAAGAAAGACTCTTTGTTCTTCTGCTCCTTTAAGGAAAAGCAATTTGATGAGTTCAACAGGGACTGTGCATGTCACTGGCCTTTCTGGAGGTGGGAATACAAAGTATGGGGAAGATTAAAGGCAGCTGTCAAAAGTAACTACTAACCTGCATCTTCATTGTGATGTGACTTGTGGAGGTGTTTTTGTTCGGTTTCTTTTTCTTTTTTTGTACAGTGACTCTCACTTGCTGGACTACATGGATAATTTGACAAATATCTGTAAGCCTCAGGACTAATGTGGTTTAAATCAGAAATACAAAGTCAAGCAATTTTGATAACAGTAACAAAAAAAAAAAAAAAAATTGCACATAGCTACTTGCCTGTTGTCCCAACCCACTATGGTAGAGTTTGGAGCTCAGCAGAGAAATCCCAGCTCCTTTTGCTCTGCTTTGGCTTCTATATGCATTTTGATCTGCTTGCATGATTGCAATAGAGAAGGTCTTGGGAGGAACAGATGTTGGGGGACGCTGAGGGACTTTGTATGTCTACAGCCCTTCCTTAATTGTCGTTAGACATGGAAAGTTTGTACAGTTCTTTTTGATAAAGTGTGCAGACAACCCTTTTCCCCTCCCCTGTCTTTGCCCTTTTGGGATCAAAAAGAAAAATTAGTTGAATGGGAGAGAATGCAGTCATATTCTGGTCAAAAATAATAGCACTGTAAGCTATCAAATATTTATTTTCTGGTAACTTTGAATATTCAGTTGCCTTAACAACACACTGAGACATGGCATATTTAACTTCACATGCTTTTAAAGAACTTTGATCCATGACCAGAAAGTTTCATCATGATTAATTACAAATAAAACTGTCAATACACAGTTATTAGGTTCCTAGCAGCCCACAGCTTATGTAAAACCTAGGAAATGAAGGGTATTTGCTCTGTGCCCAGATGGAGATGAGACTGTGTCAGAGGAAAACCACCTCTTTTTTGGAAAGCCCTGTCTCTTTGTCTTGGCTAACTGGGGAAAAATGTAAGTGACTGCATAAATCTGAGCGACTTTTGGATTTCATCCCACTGTGAAATTCTGCTGATTTGAGAGCAGGACCTCCAGCCCTCCTGCCAGCTGGAGTAGACTGAAAGCTTCATATGCTGGGTGTTGTGTTGGAAGGGCAGTTACACTGTGGAGAGGCAGAATGTAGTAAAGAACACAGGTCTAGACATTGTGTCTCATACCTTGAATACAGAATTTGTGCTCCTGCACTAGTAAAACTGCCTTGCTAATGATCCAGTGTGAACTGTTTTAACCTGGTCTGCCTCGATTACATCAGCTGAAAATTTAGCTGATTTTTTTTAGGTCTTTGGAGATGCTGACCTTACCAACACTATCGGAAAAGAAACAACAAAATGATGCCTGCCTGTATCTGCAAGTTGGCTGAAGTGGCTGTTTTCGAAAGAATGGGACTGCCTGTCTCATAGGACCAGTGGTTGAACTTAAAATTACTCATTTTAGGTCAGAACTGCTGGCCTTCCTACTGTTGACCATTGTAACAGAAAGAGCTGCTGTGAAGAAGCATATCCCACAATCTGAACTTGCTTTCCTGACTCCTCACTGTTGAAAGATGCTGTTGTCAGCTGCCAAAGCATGGTTCCCTCACATTTTCTTTGATGGATTTGCTTAGTTCAGAAGTTTGTGACACGTGGAAAATATTTGAACAGCATAAAAGAGTGGATTTTATATCAAAATAAATAGCACAGAACATTGTGACATTTGTATGTGTGGTCTCATTTTTTTCATATTTAAAAGAAATTTGTTTTTTCTCAAAACTTCTGTGATACGTTAAATCACCTTTTTAGTGCAGTGATATTTAGAATTTTCTGTTCTCTGAAGCTGTGTGTTTATTTTCAAGGTTTTTTGAGGTCTTAAATTTTGTTCTGAAGTTTATAGGTTAGTACTACTAATCTGAATTTTTATTTAATTTCCTTTAGAAAGAAATATCTTTAAATTTGCATAGCTTAAACCATAATGCAATGAAGTATTGTGAAGAATGAGGCAAGATTTGATTAAGACCAGTTTGTTTATTGTTAAAATGAATGTAATTCAGTGCCCATTACCATTATTACCTTGACTTGGCTTTGGGCTGGGCTCTTATTACACGCAGAAAAAAGTCTTTAGTTATTGTACTGTATATGGATAGTCTAACAGGCAGGATTAGCAAAAAAATATCAAACTGTACAACATGTTAGGAGTAAATTTTGTACATTTTGTGCTGTTATTCTCAGTGTTACAGATTTCTTATTCTTGTTGGTTCTCTGGTCTGGCGCTTTCTATTATGCAACATTTTATATTTTACAAGCTGAGACTGAATTTTGATTTGTCTTGGCCTGAAGACCATCTTAGTATATACAAACAGAAATGTTTAAAGTTAAGAATAGTTGGCCATACAGTATGTCATCTGTGTAGTTTTCCAAATGCTGTGTGAATGCTGGTGTTTTATTTTTTTTGTTTTGTTTAGTTAATTTTTTTTTATAAGTGGAAACATTAGGGATAGGGTTAAACACTTTTAATTTCAAGAATTACTACCAATCATGTTTTAAATTTGGGCATTCCATTCAGACAGTGCTTTAGCAGATAAATTGTCTGCCTCTTTTTATTCCTTCACAAATTAATATCTCCAGTTGAATTGATAAAGTATGGGGTGGGTGGGGAAAGGAACTCAGCTAGACTCACATGGTAGATACATTTCCTGCTCTTATTTTAACTGTTTCAGTGAGTCAGATGTATTCCTGACACAAAGAAACTGTTAATGGTGAGAATGCTGATGTCAAGGATCCCTAAGGTTGTGCTGCCTTGCTGCCTCTGGCTCTTCTCGCCACTGCCCACCTGGCTAGCTTCTAGCACCCTCAGGAGCTAGAACAGGAGGATCAGAAACTTTTTTTTTTTTTAAAATCTGGGCATTTTAGATGAAATATTGTTTGGTATTGTAAGTGCAGCTGAAGGTGTCATGTATGGATGAGAGCTCAGTGCTGTACGTTAACTGGACTGAGAAAGATATTCCATAAGGAGCAGAAAGTGAGAATTAGAAATAAACCCGACACTTACAGGAAGAATCTGGGGGTGGGGTGTATGATATTTGGTTGGGGCTGTGGCTGTGCTTCTCTTGTCTCTGCCTTTTTCATGGAAACCACACACTTTTTTTCTTTTGGAAATGGTTAGGATGCAAATCCCACTTTTAGTGATGATGAACAAGTGAAGTTGCTGCTTTGCATGCTTGTCAATGAAAAAAATGAACAGAAACAGAAAAGAAGCCAGTGTGGTATAGGCAGCTGGGTCTTGATAATATGCTATTAAAGGTAATGCCATGCAATTTCCTATTCCCTTGTTTCACATTTTGTTGCTGCCACCTTTGCCACAAAGTCCATGACTTATACAAATTGGTCCTTCTTTTTCTGATGCATCATCTACATTAATGCAGTTCCTGCCTCTGGTGAGATGCCAAGGCCTGACTTGCCGAGCCTTGGAGTGTGCTGATGTCTGGGACCAGCTTCTCCATAACCATTAAAAATTCTTGGGCACAACAAGAAAGATGGTCAAATCCTATGTTTGGGTAAATAGCTTAATAGCTTTCCATTCCATCTGTAATTAATTTTAGGGTTACATGCTTTTTATTTTAAAATCCCCCAGCTATTGCTTTCTTTCACTAGCAAAACAGATGCAGAGCTTTCATGTAATCTGTTCATTGTGTGATCAAAAGCCAAGCAAGATCTCTGTTTTATCTAGAACTGTTTTTCTGAGTGATGAGATCTGCCCTTGTGGTATCAAAATCTCTTCTGATATCAGCTCTCTTTTAAATTTATTTTCCTGCCTTTTTGGTGTGCAGAGCAGTAATTGCATCTTCAGATCCAGAGATATTTTAAAGATTTAGAATTTGAGGAAGTACAGGATTTGGGTCACATGTATGTTGCCTGTATACCCCCTCATTATTTGAGAAGAACAGAAAAACTGATGGCTCAATAATTTGGAATAGTTTTGGAAGAAAAATTAATTTTTTTTAATCTTTCCCTATGCTAAAATTACAAGACATAGAAAAGAAGCAAAAAGAGAGAGGGGGGGAAAAAGGCAATATTCAGGCAAAGTATTCAATTCTGATACTCAAATATAATACAGTGGCAGTGGATTTATGGGGTTATGACCACCATCTCTGTCTTCCTCCATTTTGCTTTCCAACTACTATACATTTGCCTTTCTTTAAATGAGTCATTCTTTATCGGAAATTGAGATTTTGTTCATCTTGAAGAAAATTATGATTATCCTACTTTATCCTGCCTAGATCAAAGGAGAGGAGAAACTGTAAAGAGGGGATGTAGAGACCGTGTTTCACATAAAATACTTTAAAGAGGAAAGGGAAAATCTTGTGGCTGCAGTACAAGAGATCTGGGAACCAGATGCAAGAACCTACACTCAAATTGACTTCGGTCCAGCTCTCATCTGAGGGAACTCAACAGATCTGAAGCATTGGCAGTGGAAATATGCCACATTTATTTTCCAGCCTGACCCTTGTTTAAGCACCTGTCTGGCTGTGAGGAATTAGAATATGGTTTATAAGCTCTTAAAGTTGGAGTGTCCAATTTAAAATAAGTCCCAAAGCAGCTCTGTGGTCACAAAATTATCACGTAATGCTTTTTGGCTTGTAAGAAATGGATTATGTTTATATGTGTGCACATAGGTGCTGAATGGGCTCTTGGATTTACTGGGTCTCATACACATTCTGTGCTGAATTTTTGCACAGTATTGGACCCCAGGCTGCCATCTGGGTGAGACCATGAGATTTGAGAATGACCAGCAGCATTGACCTAGCATCATTGCTCAGAGGAAAGTTATTGCTATCCAGGGCAGAGTGGTGGACTGGGGAGAAGGGAGTGTGTCATCTCTCTATCATGTGAATTAGACAACTTGAGACTTTTGGATTGAGTCTTCCTATAATCGTATGTTCCATCAAGTACCTGATTTAGAAGCTTGTTCGTGACAGGTCAATTGCTAGTTTGCAATTAAATGAGAAGCTACCTCTTTGGATGCTTCTGAATCCTCTCACTGGTATTCTGTTTTCCAAAGCATTAGTCTTAGCCTGTCAGAGCTCTGAGATCAGTCTAATGGCCGCTACTTAAAAAAAAAATGAGGAACTGCCTTTTTTGTTTCAGTTACTTTGGTTTCCCTCCAATCCCTCCTTCTCATCTCATGCTTCCTTACAGGTGAGAAGATCCTCCTCCTAAAATTTCTCTTAAGCAATTGTCTTGCTGGTATGAAAAAACAGTTTTACTAAATAGTGCCTCTGGTTAGTGGAGACTGAAGGGATGCACTTTTGGTATGCTGTATCTGCATATCAAAGGAAATACTCACTGATTTTCTTTGGTCTGCAGGATGAGACTGGTGCCTTGTTCTGGATGGATTTGATAGATGCTGGAGGACTGGACGAGTGCAGTTATGTGCCAGTGTACCAAACCAGTAAATCCTATTAATTGTTGTTTTTTTTTTTTTTTTTTTTCCTTCCTCCCTCATAGCCAGGCTTTCAGCTTCTTCTAGGAACATTTGCTTTGCATGAATGGAATCAAGGTCATAGTAGGAAAAAGTAACCACATGTCTGATTTTTCTTGGTTTTATGGTGTGATTCATTGACTTAATTTGACCACAGTGTGTTGCTCAAGATGGTTCTCTATGCAGAAAGATAAAAAGATTCCTCCCTTCCCTGTGCTGCTTGGGGGAAGACAGATGCTTCATACTGCTGTGGATGCAAAAAAAAGACGCATAGTAAGGCTGAATTTGCCATTCACACAGTTATGCCTTTTCTGTATATGGGCTTCCTGGTCCTATGTCAGGCCTTCAGCAGTGGAATTTCCACTCTATTCTGTAGGATGACTTCCCATTGTAATAGGTCTTTCTGTAGCAAAGGTGTGTTATTTTGAAAGTTGTGCTTGCCCCCCCCCGCAGGAAAACTAGTTGTAGGTGACACAAAAGCCTACCAATTTATGCAGCCTTGTTTTATGGAAGAGCTGGACACAATGTGTTTGTTTTGGCTTTTAATGAGACTCACTTTAGAATGGAAGTGTGAAGGTGTATTGGTTTAGCATATCACCACTACAGAAGGTTTGATTGTGACTGTGGGCCTTGAAACTTGTAAACCTTTGCTTATCTGTGTAAAAATCAAAGTTAAAACATGACAGTTATGGTATTGAAAAAATCTATATGTTTGACATCTAACTGAAAATATATACATATAGCTTTAAAAATATCCTCTGTAACATTAAGAAAATAATCTGCAGACTCTTATATTTTCATTTGAGCACCAAACCACATTTGTTTTAAGCCTCCATGAGGATTTTTTGGTACATGTCAGGCATGACGATGTGCAAACAAGATGTTTTACATTAAGAACTTTAAGAAGACTTTGAATGGCTTTCAGGTGAGCTCTCTGAAGAAATTTTACTTGTAGTCTTCTTCTGACTTTTAGGGTATTTGAAAAAATTTTGACATTATAATACTGTGGTTGTTTTTCTTTTGGAGCTTTACACAGGCTAAATTTACAACTTTTCTGTGATTAAAGATTAGTATTACTCAGTGTTTGTATTTCAGCTTTTTTCTTTTAAAAATACATTCAAAGACATAATGTTCTCAGTTTTGGCAGAGATCCTTTATTTTAATAGTTTCTAACATTTGGTCTCGTGGTTTTTTTCCTTACCTCTTGTGGGCATTTAAACTGTAAACCTGGAGATGTTTTCTGGCTTTCAGGTCTGGATGTGACCACAGGGTGCATGCTAACTTTGAGCTGGGCTGAGGCCAGGGTAAGCGGTCTTCTCCATGTGTTTTGCTTTCCACCAAGCAAAAACTCACAGGCATATAGTGCTCCAGTGAGGGACTAAGGCTGTTTAACTATTTTTATATGTGTACATATAAATGCATAGTAATTCCTTGATTAGTTCTCAAATGTCATGGGTTTTCATCTATGCACTTGTATTGAGAAAGATGTGTGTATGTATCTATAAATACACGTGTATAGACTTATGAAATTGTTTAGATTGTAAAAGACCTTCAAGATCATTGAGTACAGCTGTTAGCCTTTATCTGTACATATCAATGTATACAAACACACAAAAGCTAGTGTTTTATCATACACACAAAAGCTAATGCTTTTCTCTTTGTTTTCCTTCTCAAATCAAGTATAACTTTTTAGCAACACAGGATTGTCCACGAGGAGGGAAGCTTAAAGCAACAGAAAATGGAAGGGGTCAGAAGAAGGAAAGGGATAGAGGAAAAAGTCAAATGCTTGGAGAAATATATATATATATAATTTTTTCTCTTTGACTTGAGGAGAAATGAGAGCCAAGTTCATACCAGTCCTTTTGTGGCTTGGAATTACATGGGTATAGCCCTTACAACATATTTTGGCTTATTGCTTGATTGCAGTCCTTAGACCCCCTTTTCATAAAAATGCAACATTGCCTCATCTCTGGGTTAGCATAGTTAGTTGTGTAAACAATGTCTGTAGGTATAGTTCTTACATTAGAAGAATAGAGGGAAGACTAGAGCAAGAAATTTAGTGGGGGACAAGTTGTTGAAAGTGTAAATTAATGGGAAACTGGAGATTAATCTGTTCTGAAGATAGATGTCCTCTTAATTCCATACCTAGCTCTGGAGGTTAGTGGGATCCTGGGTATACAGGTTTGATAAGGCTGTCTCCTCCCCTCTTTTTTCCCCAGGACTGGACTGGTGAAGGTATTTTGGATATTTTAGGCATTTATGTACATCAAGTAAAATCTATTCCATGATTTTTATTTATATTAAGTTAGCTCAATGGCTTCTCATGATGACAAACAATTTTTGTGCTGTGTATTTCCTCATTGGTCCCTCTTTATCCCTCTCAGCAAGAGGCGGTGTGTTGAAGGTCCCCACAGTAATTCAGTGCTTCCCCTTCTTCCTACTCCTCTCATGTTTTATTGCTAGCTACCTTAATGGAAGAGAAAGCAGACAGGTTGCTGCAAATGGTCGATGCAGGCAGCAGAAGTCAATAAGGCAGTCAGGGAGTGAGATTGAGGAAGGCAGCTGTAGATTTCTTTGCTTATTTCTTGTGAATTTTTCAGGACTCATGTGATTCACTCTTGTCAGGTACTATTTTGAACCAAGCAAAGATGAATATATTCTCATAGTGAATTAGAAAAGCTGTCTACATTCTTGCTTTTTTACTTGATTTTTAGCAGATCCTTTAGTGATACGATATGAATGGGAGATGGCAGAGGTGGGAGAGATGATCTTTGCTTTTCCTACAGTGCGGTGCTCCACTGAAAGACTGTAAAACATGGAAAAGCAAATAGGCATCCTAAGCATGCATAAACTGGGAAGGAAAGTTTGTGTGCAACTGAAAGTTAAGCTGTGGTAGCAGAAATGCCTGGACAAGGAAGAATTCCTCTCACCATCAGTAAGAATTTTCTTAATATTTATATTGAGTGAATACAAATGAATATTGGAAAGGAGTCAATAAAAGTTTGTTTGATGCCTTTGAAATCAAGCCTAGAGAAAAGCACTGGTTTGCAACTTATATCAGCCAATCTTGTCCTAGCCTTGACATGAGCTGGATTAACTCTATGGACATTTTCTGTCCTTAATTCCCAGTATTACAGCCTGTTTTAACTTTCTAAAGGTTACCTGAGAATTTCTTTTACTGAAAGTATTTGATTTGGATCTGATTTATTTCTATTGTGCAGAGGCTTTGTTGATCTGTCTGGTCTAATTTGCTGTGTGTGGGGAAGGAACTGTTTTTGTTAAGTTGCTTTACAGAAAGTGAGGAGGCGATGAAGAGAAATCAAGGTTTCATTTTTGCTTTGTCAATGTTGAAATCTTGGAAATGAGAAGTCAGCCTATTATGTCATACTTACACAGGAGCAATTAAATAAGTTGGAGGTGGCGAAGGCCTGTTTAGCCATCCTCAGGGCAGGAAGCCCAAAAGCTTTTTCTTGGAATACAGGGCCTGTAGGGGCAGGCAGTGCCGAAGAGCAGTAGGGGTAGCACAGTTGTGTGGGAGGATTGGCTCATTGCTTTGCTCCTGCCCAATTGGATTACCTGCTTACTCATCCGTTCTCCTGAGCAGATGTCAGAGCAAGGAGGTGAGAGGAATTCATTAATACTGCAGGAGGTCAGTAAGCTTTCACAGTAGAAGCTGAAAGGAATAAGAGATCCTCTGTGAGAGTATGTACAGGCACGTGCCAGTCTCTGCCCTCCCCTGGGGCCAGTGGAATTTGCTTTTAGAGGCAATTACAGCAAGCCTGCTCTGTCCATGGATAGCACCATTGCTACTCTCTGCTTAGGGATCATGTGGCTGACAGCTTGCATCGCCCCAAGAGCTTGACAAGAGTGCAGGGAACCAGAGGCAATGTGTATCCTGTAGGTGCCTCAAAGGTGCTTATTTTGGAGTTGCAAGACAAGCAGTTGCATGTAGAGAGCACAAGTGTTAATCCTCCCAGTGGGAAGAGAGGAAGTTGTATTCCAGTAGGGACTGAAATCCACTACAGCTAATGCAAAGAGACACCTGCTGTAAGGAGGAACAGTCTTCCTCTGCTGCTCTGTCTCTGAGTAGCAAGGATGTGAAAGCTCTGTACAGCTAGGCAAAATCTGATTTTTACAGAGAGATGGTGTGAAGGTTTGGAATGGAGTGTTCACCTCTGTGGCTACCTGAACCGGGTCATTTTAACCACCCACAAGATGAATTGGGTTATCACCTGTCTGAGACCAAATATGTTGCCTTTTCCTTTTTGTGTGCCTCCTGGTGGCATGGTCTCTGGGAAGAAGACAGCGTCATTAGTTCTGTTTTTAGACCTTTGTGTGGTACTGCCAGTTTCTTATTTACAGTGGCAGCAGAATGAAAAATTTGTTTTGACTGTTTTCCAATGGATTTCAGCCCAGAAGTTTACAAGTGAGCCATCTTTTTCTGAAGGAAGAAAGATGAAGAGTATATGTATTGCACTCCTACAGGAATTGGTTTCCCTTTGCCAGATCACCAGAGGATATGGAGCTGTTAGATACCGTGGGCAAAAAAGAGGACTGTCGAGAGACCTTTAAAAAATTCTAAATACTTCAAAAAAGATGATTCAGTAGAATTGCTGAAGGCTTGGAAGGATGTAATGAGATGTAATAATAGGAAACTGAGCATAGCTGTATACATTTAAATACTCAAAAGCCCTTTGCAAGCTGTGAGACCCTTTACATTACTAAGGAGTTAGGTGCTTAATCTATGTGAAACAGAGATTAAATAATTGGGAAAGCCAATGAGATTAGGCTGGAGGGGCTGGTACCCTCCAGAGAATATTGGATGAGTGGTCAAAAAAGTCTTCTCCAGTTATTTGCATGGGTCTAGGAGTTGTGTGAAGTGCTCCACGGAATTACTCAGAGCATTTTGATTTTACAGTGTTGATTCCAGTGCTCAGGTCTGATGGTAATACAAAGGTGTGCTGCTGAGACTGTCAGTTGACTCAGTCAATGTGTATGTCAGGATGCAAGGGTCAGACAGAGCAACAAACGGAATGAAGTAATTATTGATTTGAATGCAATATATACCCCATTCATCCACTATTGCCCTTCCAAAGAGCCAACCCAACTGGGTTCAAAACAGATTTCGCTGAGGTGGAAGACTACAGCAGTGCCACAGTCCATTTCCAGTCCCAGTTTGGTATCCTCATAAGATTTCATGTTGTTCCATGTAGAAGTCCCATCCTTTTCAGAGATTATTTAGGCTTCTCTATTGTATTCTAATGCGTGCAGTAGTAGGATACTACTTTCATGGTAGCTAGCTAGAGAAATTTACTTTATGTTGAGAAATAAGATGTTTAGACCCCTTCTGAGGCATCAGTGGCTCAACAAGCCAAAACATTCTTCAGGAGCTGTCAAAAGGGTAATTTAGCCCCTCTTCTTCTTCCTTTCCCCAGTAACACTCATTTACCATGTGTCAAATCTAAATAGCAGGGTAAGTCACAGTCCAACTCTTTTAAATCACTGCTAATATATATTTTAGGTGACAACGTTGTATTTTATTGAGGAAGGACTCCTTCCCAGTTCTTGTTAATGTATGTCCTTGGTTTTGGTTCCCTTGGTAAACCTGGGACAGTTGCATAGATGTGACCATCCAGTAGGTCCATGCTGACCTTGTGTTTCCCAGAATGAGAGTCATGCCAGTGCAATGCCTGAGAAGTAAACCCAAGATGGGAGTCTTTCATCACACTGCCTAGGGGACCAGATGGGGTAGCTGATGAGAATTTTAAATGGCAGAGTGCATGCAGCTTGGTTAAGCACTGGTGGAGGTAACTTGGCCAGGCAATTCAAGGGCCCGAACGCCAACTAACTTGTCACAGCTTATAGGCAAGACTCCTTGTCAGGAAGCCTATTGGGGATTTGGGAGAGCAGATGTGCTGTTGTCTATGTGCCGTGTAGGAACACAAAGGCAGAAAGAGGCACTGCTGCTATCTGTGAGGGTAAAGTGTTTTGCACATTTAAAAGCAGGGGTAGTTTTCTGGCTGCCTTCTATACACAAGATGGTCAGGCATTTTCCTGTCTCTGGCAAGTTTTTATGGGCAGAGAGGACTTTTTCAAAGGAAAGGGATGCTATATTAAGTGAGATAGAAGAGGATGAATGAGAACAGTGAGGAGAAAGGGGTGGTGGTGAGGGAGAAACCCAGCCCGAAGCAGCTGCTCTTCCATGTGGAAGTGCTTGTGTTGCAGTATTGATGGTGGAATTGCCCTATTTCTGAGTGCTGATCTTGGGCTTCAAGTGTCATTACCTTGTACTCAGTGTCACTTCCTTTCCTAGAGTTCAGTGCCTTTAAACCAGAAACTTGCAGAATAGAGTGGCACAGCTGGGGCTGTGCTCAGCCCTGGTGCCGCTGAGTGAAGTGTGCAGTCCATCCTGCAGCAGGTGACCGGTCAGTGCTCCACGTGGCAGCTGGATCTCACATACATGCTCTTCTTAGGTGTCTCATTGCCTGCACAACAGACTGTATTACAGAACAAGTGCCTTGTCCAATATAAATATAAGTGACTCCTTTAATTGCTGCAAGCTGTGCCCAGGACCTGCCTCTTGCTTCTTGAACGACTCTCCTGGGTCTCTGTGTATCTCCTGTGCAAGGGTACATGCTGACAACTGCACCCAAAATAAGAGGGTAATCCCTGTGAAGGAGCCGTTTCTGGGAATCTGTGTTTAAGAACTAGGAGGGAAGAAAGCCCAGAAAAACTAATGTATTTTGAAGATCTCAGGAAGGGATTGGAAGGAGGTTGCTGTTGTACAGAGTCAAGGGGGGTGTGAAAATTTCCTTCCACTGCTGTATTTGAATTCCTTTAAGCTTCAGAGTTCTTTCTTGTGTTGAAATAAGGTGGATGTGATAATGCTATTTCATTTTGTGTTTATTGGTTTGCAATTTATCAGCACATCATAGCTATTAGATGAATCCCTGCACACCAGTGGAGACCTGAGAATTCCCCGCATCCCCCTGAGATGTTAAAAGAGGTAAGAACTTACTCCTAGAGCTGAGCTAAGGGACTGCAGTCTCAGGACTCCACCAGTTGAACAGATGTTACAAAGATCAACCATTGAACCAAATGATAAAATAGTAAAGTCTGATCCTTGGAGAACTTCTGTGCCTGGGAGCTTAGCCCCAGGAGCAATTTAATCTTTTACTGCTACGTCAAGGAAGGATATTAGAGACGGGGACAAGGGAAAAATCGGCTCTAGTGAAGAAATCAATTTATTATTGAATAAATGAAAAGATTGCAGTACTCATAGCAACATCCCATGATTGTTCTTCAACATTTTTCATCATGAAGGATTCCAAAATACTTTCAGAATTGTGTAGACAGGAGGATTTATTTAGCTCGCAACTGATGTTTGTCATTTAACAGCCCGCTAATTCAACTGGTGTCATTAAGTACAGGAATGAAGAAAAAATTCCCATCTGATTGTAACTTCAAAGGAGATACTTACTGATGTTGGAAAGCAGCCAAGTTAACTGTTTTGCTCATGAGATCTGTAAAAAGCTTCTTGGGAAAACCTCCACTTTTTGTCTATTTCAAGTATATCCTGTCCATGGATGCTCCAGCCTCTAGTAATTACAATCAACATAGTTTAAGGTTAGAGAACTGATACCGTATTGCCCTGTTTCCTTACTGCAGCAGGGCATTTCCATGCAAAGGCATTCAATTATTACAGATTCAGAGGTAAATGCTTCTAGAATTTTTTTTTTTTTTTTACTTAAAACACTGAGACACATCATGATTTGGATAAGCTCAAAGGATAGATGTCTTCTGTATTCTTGACTATCTGCTCTGTGGCTATCTAAGCTGGCCATGTTCTAAGACAGCTTTTTACCAAAAAACCTTAATTTTACTTTCAACCCCAAACTGAGAAATGAATCCTAAGGTGTTTGTAAATGAAGTTAGGAAAGTTCTTTGATTATTGCTTTGATTTGTTTCTGAAGGAAATTAATTTGTTGCGGGTAGGGAACATTACCATGCATCTGCCATTTAAAGAATAGCTTGGTTAGTTTCTCTGCTGTTGAAACTTTTCCACAGATGAGAAAAATCTTCTTCTGCTCCTTGAAAGTAGCTATTTCAGCCATAGACATACGCTGCACTTTATTTCCAGGATGATATTTATTCTGCAGAAGGAATAAATATAAATAAGATTAAAAGTGAGATTGGGATGATATATGGAAAATAAACCTAACAATGTTGTGAAAGAAATAATGTCTTAGCATTGAGATTGAGATGTGGTTGCAGGAAGAGTAATGATTTCAAAATCTTTGCTTGGGTGTGATTAAAATGTTGACAATAATTAACATTGATTTGGTGCTCTTTTTGCCCCTTTTTCCTTTGTACTTTGAGTTAGAGAGAACTTGGTTTGTGCATTTTTAAGTTGCTTGTTCTCACTTCTGATAAAAGTTTCAGATATGTGAATAGTGGAGTTGCCCAACTCCACTTCTCTGCCCTAGTCTCATGGGTTTTTCTGTGAGAGGGTGGATGTACTACACGACTTTTGAAACAGTGTGGGATTCACTGTTATCAAAGGTAACATAAGCTCAAGGGAACCTGACATAAGCATACTCTAGTGGCTACACACAATAGTGGCATATATTTTGTAAATATCTGTAGATACATAGATTCTGTTTTTGAGTTGTGCCTCATTTTTGCATTAAAAAAGCATCCAAAATTGTTTTCACCCATTTTATGCATAAAAAAGTCATACTGAAAGATTACTGAACAGCAATTTTTCCCTAGAGAGCTTTAAGTGAATGAAAAGTAAAAACTTATCTACACTAGCTATTATTTCATTTCTTCAGAGCATTTAGAGG
This sequence comes from Donacobius atricapilla, assembly GCA_013397315.1. Lineage (NCBI taxonomy): Eukaryota > Metazoa > Chordata > Aves > Passeriformes > Mimidae > Donacobius > Donacobius atricapilla. The sequence continues at coordinate 72,452 of WBMY01015323.1, read as the reverse complement.
GATTCTGCATCGATTTCTGAGTGAAATTATGCAGAGAAGAACTTGAAAGAAGATTTTTTTTACTTTACCAGATTTTTTTTTTCACTTTAATAAACTTTTCTAAGGGAAGAGAGAGAAATCCCACTACTATTACTTTGTAAAGCGAGCCTTGACAACGCATTAGTAGGGCAAGTATTTGTGAGGATGGAGTCCTCTGCTTGGAAACTAGAGCTGAGTAAGCTTTTCCGTGGTTGTTTCTGTGCCTTTTGATCTAAATGCTTATTTGCTTTATATATCTCTTTCTCCTGTCCATGTGTTATCTGGCAAATGTACAGGAACGAGAACTATTCTTGTCAAGTGAAGTGACCTTTCCTTATCCTCACCACACTGGCAGGCATAAGCATCACACAAAATGCTTTATAGCCTGCATCCTGAAGAAATGAAAATGTGAAAAGCAGGTGTTTGGCACCATAACTTTGCCACAGCCAGTACTTAGGGATAAGCCCAGCCAGAAATTACGAAAATGCCTTTGGCAAAAATGCTGGTTATGTAGTGCTATGACTATAGTTTACTGGGAGTCTGGACCTTGTTTAGTTGTTGATTTGGGCACAAAAGAGCATGCTACATACCCAGGTGTCTTGCACCAGGGTTTAATGCAGCTCACTAGGTGGGTCTTAGCTGCACTGGCAGTGTAGGGTGCAGAGATTTTATTTTCCTGTTGTGCCAGGAATTTTTGTCCTCCAATATGAATCAGGGATATCCAAACTGAGTGCCAGTGTTTAGGCAGTGAGAGGCTGTGGCCCAGATGGGCCAGGTGGTAGCAGTAGTAGCAGGAAAGGGAAAGAAAAGCAATCACTTTGTGTTTTTATTTTGTGTAGTTTTGAGAAAAGGGTCTTTTAAAAAAATTCATCCAGTAGATGTGACTTGGGAGTTCGGTGACTGGCAGGGTTCATTTGCATCTCTCTAACTAGCTTGCAGTGCATCTTGAGACAAGCTTTTCCTACATCTTCTGTTCTCATATCACTTTCACTAGAACAGAGATAGTGGTTGTATAAGATGCTTAGGCCATTCAGTTTTGCAGTCACGTCACTGATTTCCCCCCCAGTGCAACTGCTAAAAGCATTAGGCTTACATTAGAATCAGGCTGAAGTAATGCTCTGATGATTCAGGCCATTAAGGTTTTAACCTTTCTGTAAAAAACTAAATATGGTGATTATCTGGCACTTGGATCTGGACACTGAATAAAATGCAAATGTAACATCCGGGCAGTGCTGCTGAATGTTTTCCTTCAGAGAAGAGGAAGCTGGAGAGGAGGATGCAAGGATGGTGCTTGTGATTTGATTTGTAGCCTTGAATTATATGCCTTCCTGAACCTACATAACAGAAACTTCTTAAAAATCGTAATCTGTTCATTGCTACTCTTGCTCAGTTTTGGCTTATGTTATTGTAGGCTTATGTCGCTTGGTGTTCCAAATTGATTGTTTGGATCTTCTGAATGCTGTAAATGTCATGGCTTTATCACTGTCTAGGACACAGGTTTAGTGCTCTGTCCATGATGATGCATTAGATACTTAATTATGGGTCTATATGCTTTACTTCTAGAAAAGCTGTGCTCGGTGTGCTGAGAAGCACGTTTCCATGTGAAGATTGTGTCTTTGTTTAGGAGGGCAACAAATGGAATAGCACTTCTCTGTGTGCCCAGTGATGTAGTGGTTCAGTCTATGGCCATAAATTATGTTTTGAATTAATTCATCTTAAAATGCTTTCTCTGAATAATGTTTTTGAGGATATTGAGTCATAAGATTAAAAGGGGCACCCTTCAGATGCAGGAGGATGTTATCTCATTTGTGCACAGGCTGCAGGAGGTGGTGTGGCTCAGGAGATAAAGCTGTCAGCTATTCCCCAAGGCCCTTATTGTTTGGGCTCCCTTGTTTCAGAGTGCTGGGAGTTAAGAGCCTGGCAGTGAGGCACCAGGGGCTGGAGGGATGGCAGTGTTTTACGGGCAGCAAGAGGAGGGCAAGGGGATGGGGCAGGAAGGGATTGGAAATCTGAACAAGCGAGTGCCAGGAAGAGCTATTGTGCTCTGAGGGGCCTGACACTCTTTCCCAGTGCTGTTCCAGAAAGGGCTTGTTCATTATATAGTTGCAGGTTCCCTCTGATACACTGCTGGTGGTTTTGGTAAATCACACAAAATGCCAGGTGTGTGTCAGTTAATGAATTAAAGCCTTTTGTGTTCAAGGGAGTGTAAATGCATGTATGTGTAGGGTGTATCACTTTGTTTTGATACCATTTTCACCTGCAGTAGGCGCAGTGTGGAAGGAGAGGGTTTCCTCTGAAACTCCTAGTGCTTTGTAATCTGACTAATGGCTCCGGGGAAAAGAAGTCCTCTAGTGGAGGCTCTCAGAAAAGCTGGGCTTTGTGCATCAAGTCGTAAGTGTCTTACAGAGCTAAAAAAAGAAAACAAAAAAAAAGTAGTAGTGCTTCTTCTGATGTGTGGGTGGCAGAGGCACGTACTTTTGGAGAAGATCCTAAATTCTCCCCTTCGCTGTTTCTGTGAAGCCTTAACTCACTGTTATGTGGTACTGAACAGCAAGCAAGCCTCATTGTGCAATTGCGAGGTTTTTAGTTTGTTTTTTTTTTTTAATTTCTACTTCCTTAGAAAAAGCTACAATATTTTCTGCCTAGAAACTCCTTTTGCATTTACTTCATTGTGTTGAGTTCTTTTGTTTCCTACACTGCAGCAGGAATAACCATTGGACAGCCATTGCTGCTCATGAGTACTTTGCATGGGTGTCAGCGCTGAGGAGTGAAAAGGGTTTTTGGTGCTTTGCAGTCAGCTTGATCCTATAAAGGAGCTTTCCCGGACCAGTTGTCTAGAAAGGGCAGGGAATGTGTTCCACCTTGTGCAAATAGGCTTCTGACTGATAATTTTTCCATCTTTCTCTGGAGCAGTGCAGATTAGATTCAGTTAGAGATAGCCTGCAGGCTGCACCAAGCCTCTCAGCACTCCCATTGTTACTGCATTATCCCAGATGCCTGATTTCATGTCTGCTTCACGATGTCAGGATTAAAGCAACGGCCAGATTCGGGGAGAGAAAATGCAATTTCTTCTGGTCAGATTGTCAGGCTTTTTTTTTTGTGGGTTTGTTTGTTTGTTTGTTTGTTTTTTTGTTGCTTTTTTTTTTTTTAATCACCTTCCACTGTAGAAACAGGCATGGTTTGTTTCAAGAGATTATAGGAAATTTCTCTTTCATATAATCTTTGTGTGAGTGAGGTGGGGCACTGGGGCCGGGGGGAATCCTGATTCTCCACTGATCTTCCATATTGAAGTGGCAAGCTTTAGCTTTTTGGAAGTGGTTTGCTGTAAGATGTTGAAGGTGTTCTGTGGCCTGAGGTGCTCGGGCATGTGCTGAATAGGTTTGCTGGGAAGCTTACTTCCCAGCAAAGTAAGCCATACAGCAAATGTATGCCATACACTTACTGAAATGTGTGGTTGGTTGTTTTGCAGATCCTACTCAATGACCCGAGTGTTTCCAAACCTATGCTCCAGTAGTCCTAAAAGAAGAAGATTGTTCATGTTTGTCGTAATATTAGCTTGTTTTAGAGTTACTAGTTCCAGGTTTGTCTCTCGTAATTTTTCAGCATTTTGAATGAAGGGAAATATTAGTTCAGAATCATTCCTGATGGAATGTATAATGGGAATTTAACCTTTTTCTTTTGCTGTGTTTACAAGGCAGTGGTATCTGAGCTAGTCTGAGATAATTCAAAAGCTAGGTTTACCTTCTACTTTCTATCCCTCTGACTTACTCTGAAATTATATTTCTCTTTGGCCTTTGTCTGAAATGGGTGCTGGGGCTGGCATGTGCGTGTACACACGTGTGTATGCACAGGCTTGGGGGAGAGGGTGACACACTGTAACAGCTTGTGGTGAAGGGATATGTGTAGTCTGAGTGTGCTACGCTTGTGTTCCCATGTTGTTGACCTCTGATAGTGATGCAGCCCTCAGCCTTCTCTGCATGAGGACTTGTATTTTGTTTTCAATTGTCATCCTTCTGAAGTTTTTTGAGTACTTGTATTAACTGTCAGGGATGATTTTTTTTACAATATTTGCTATGCTGTCAATGACATAAAATACTCAAAACCTAGTGTCTGTTGCTTTTGAATGACAAGGCTCCAGTGGGACAGGATCTCTGTAGGAGTGGAGAGCTGCAGATGCACTGATCAGGGCAGTACTGGTCACTGTAGGCTTGGAAACAGCCTTACAGACAGTCGGGCAGACATCGATGTTGAATGAAGGTGACAATGGGGCATAATTATTTGGGCTGTAATCAGTGGAGAATTTTGGGATGATCCTTTGCCTCACAAGACTGTATATTTCATGGCTGATGGCCTTGCTCAGGGGGCTTACAGCTTTGTTGAGCCTTGGAGGTGGCACTTCTCCTTGGACCTGGAGAGACAGGACTGATACAGGCAGTAGGACTCAGCCTATGGAAACTTGTCACTGCCACTGTATCTGACTGGCATCATTAGTTACAGGAAAGCCAGAGTGTGATGTGAGAGCTGGGAAATGTGAAATGGGCCTGGCAGAGTTGAGTACTTAAGCCCACCACCTCCACCTGAGAGCATGTGCCTGTGTGCACATTGCTTTCTGCTGAAGCTTTATGTAACACGTTTGCAGGACTTCATTTTCCAGTAGATTGAAAGCAAAGCCACTGTTGATTTTCTCCAAAAAGATCTATTTGAAAGTGCAATTGCCTGGAATTACATGGTGGCAGTGAGAGGCCAGACCTTGCTGTAAATAACTTTCTTCTCAGCCAAACACATCAAGCTCTGCTGTCTACTGCTTTTTCTCTTTAGATGATTTCAGGAAAGGCGGTTGGGGTTTTTTGTTAGTGTGGTTTTTTTTTGTTGTTTTTTTTTNNNTTTTTGTTATGCTTTGTTTATTCTTGTCAGGAATTGATTCTCATTTTCCTATCTCTCTTGCTCTTGCCAAATGATGTGATTTTAGTGGACAGGGCAGCTCCCCATTCACAGTAAAATTTCCGTGTGTTTTTATAGCACAAGGCTATATTAGGACTGATGTACCTTTGCCAGAGAATGTAGCTTTGCTGCTGCCCTCTGATGTGCTGGTGCTTTGTCTGTCACAACTGTACTAGTGGGCAATAACAGCATCTTGGCTTTGGTTGTGATTATTATCTACAAGTCAGTGAGTGAAGGCATTGTAGCAATGTGTGCTTGTGTTATTAACTGCGAGCGTAACACCATTCACGTCACTGTCCACTACCAGTTTTTCAATTCAGCCACTGTGAAGTGGCTGTTCTGTTGGTGGAACATGGCCCTAACAAATCTTTATACTAAAACTCATATTCTCTGCCAAAGAATCTAGCATGAGGGGTTAATGTGTCTTCGTCTTTGAAGCTGTTGGTCTCCAAGAGTGGATCTTCAGCCTGCATCAGAAGGCAGTCCTGTGTTATCCCTGTTGTGGTGGCTGAAGGAGAGCAGAGCTATTTCAACTGTACAGTAGAGCATGGTCGATTTTGGCTTATAAAAATAATACTTTCATGGGAAATGTAGTATCTTGTAACAGAGAACTTAATCTCTAGCCTGTATTAGAAATCAGTGCTGCAAGTAAAGAGGGGAATGAGTGTGTGGAGGAAGGGAAATGGCTCAGGTAGGTCCAAGTATTGATTTACGGGGTAAGTGAAACATGATTCAGTGGTTTGTGTGGCCGTGGGGGGGGGCTGCCTGTAGGGATGGGACAGAAATAGTTGTGAAAGCAGTCCAAAGGGAGGAGAGTGGAAGGTTATTTGCAAGGGAGCATCATGATGTTGGTAAACTAAAGTTTTTAAGTATCTAATCATCTTGTTTCTCCCTTTAGCAACGGAGCACACTCTTTCTGGTTCAGTGTTCTTTTTCCCTGGAAATATACACATCCGTCATATCTCCTCATCTTCACTGCTTGCTTTTTTTGGTTTGCTTTTTTAAAGCTAGCTGATTCATAGTACTTACTAGTTCCTTATTCCTGCAATTTTCTGATTTTTCCCAGTATTTTTCTTTCTTACCCCCTAAGCTGTGGTATCCAGAATTAAAGTGTTTGAGACAGGACTTGCCATGGATCAATAGTGGGAAGGGATTTTGTGTCTTGGTCATTTATGTATGCATCATACATTGGATTTTACTTTCTACTTTACTTTCTACTTTTTCACTACATGTTTTTCTTCCTAGACCATGTGTTACCTTTGAGTGTCTGTTTTTCAATGGAAACCAAGCAAGTAGACTGTGAACCTGATATACAGTCTCTGAAGCTCTGAAGTGTTTGCATTTCTTGCTCACACAGAAATGTTGCTGGTGCTTAGGAAAGTGGCATTGCTATCATCCTGTGCAGACATGGATGGCTTACCTGAGTGTGGAAGGAGAGGTTCAAGCAAATTGCCATTTCTGTTCTGTACAAAAAAATGTCAGGGCACAGAGCCGGCTAGGCCTGGTTTCATCAGGAAGGTGAATCATCTAGTTTCCAAAAATAGCAGGTTAAAAAGAGAAGAGATGCAGATGCATGTGAGGTGGGAGAAGGCAGTGGTGCTTCCAGTATGTGAATAGTTCAATCTGTGTGTCGGCCTGTGCTGTGCTTGCTCTTTCCTTTCCCCATGAACCAACTTGATCTCCACCTGCTACTTACTGGCCTTGGGAGTCCCAAAGGACCAGGGTTCATTCAGAGGAATAATGAAAACCTATGTGATTTCTTGTCCTGGGTGGTGCCCCAGCCCCCCTGAGCTTTGGTCCCTTGGGAATCCTTTGCCAGTGGTGGTTGGAAGTCTGGCGGTGACACCATCTGGCATCCGACAAAGCAAAGGTTGTCTTTGAAAATGGGTCTGTTGTTTTTTTTACAGGTGCAGTTAAATAAAATTTCCAAGTAACCTGCAACAGAAAAAGCTTCCTCCTTGAGATTTTGCCCAGTAAAAGGTGGAGCCAGTTTTTCCTCTATGCCTGTGCATGTGATTTGAGGGACAAGTATGCAGATGGTTTTGCAGCTCCCTGTTAAAGCAAGCTGCATGTCCCTTGTAAAGAGCCAAATATATGTGTTTAAGAATACCTTCTTTATTTTCCTTCCTGTTACAATCCTTGTTTCTCTATGGCTTTTGTTGAGAATTGCATTATTACCAGCAACCTCCTGGGCTTTCTTTTGTGCAGTAATATGGCAATTTTGCAGCTCTTGTGAACCTGAAAGTCCCAGTGTGCTGGAGTAATCAGATTTCCCAGTTCTCCCTCAGTACTCCAGAAGACTGATTCCAAATCTCCTGACAGGGCATTTTTGACACAGGACTACAGAGAAGATCTGGTTATGTGGAGGGCCTGTGGCACTGGGCTGCAAGGGAAGAATGTGTTTTGCAGTAGCACATCACTCAATAGTGTGGTCCTTGCTTACAGGGCAGTGTTGTGGCCTTGCTTCTTCTTGCTGACCTCATGAGCTGGCTTGCAGGTCTGTTGACCTAATCCAGACTGAATATTCTTACTTGTACAAGGATCGAGTCAAATGAATTAAGAGTCTAGTTCTGACAATTTTGTTGTGGTGGATCCAAGTTTTTTCCTTGTTTCATCACTGAAAATTGTTTCAGAAAAGCTGCTTAACTAAATTTTTGAATACCTGCTTTGATGATTTGGATTAATGTCTTTCCCCTCTCTATTAACCCCATGTGATAGAGCATAGTCCTATTCTTTTTCTGTTCCTTCCTGTACCCTTTCATTAAGTGCCTTAATCATGTGTCCTGGAAAAGCAACCAAGAGTAAATGTCACAATGAAGCTCTTAGTTAGCACTCCAGAAAATACCAGCCATTGGATGCTTGAACTGTACCTTCCTTATGTACAAACTGGGTAAGTTCTGCCATTTTTGTAGCTCACCTGTCTCCAGCTAAGCCAAGGGCAAAGAAATAGACTATACCACATGGATTCTGGGAATTGAAGTTGATTTTATTTTTTAAATCTCTCCTTCTTTATAATCTTCTATGCTACTAATAACATGGACTGATTTTTAGTTTTAATATCTGATTTCTATCTTGACGGCATTCCCTTAACCTTTCCTCAGAGATTTTATTTTCTAAACCTTTGATGGATTTTTCTGCCCTCCTGCTGATGTTTTTCATTTATTGGAGGAGAATAAAATAATAATTATAATAATAAAACCCACTGTTTCACTGGGGGCAATTTGCTGGTTGAGGTTTTCATGTGAATGCAGCCCTTTTAATCCTAGCAAACAGGATTCTCCTCCTAATCTCTAATCCCTGAGTACTTTAGTTATTAATCTTGAGAAGCATTTTCCCCTCCCCATCTGAGATTAACCCGAGAATAGTTACCAATGGTTACTGGCCTCTTTTTCCCTTTTCCTTTCCCTTGAGGCTTGGAGACTAAGGGAGGTGAGTGACAAATTCTGGCCCTTTCATCTGTCTGCATTCAGTTTCTGGGCCTTTGGACGCCCTCTTCCATCTGATTGGTTTCATGGATTCTTGTTCAGCAGTAAGAACATAGACATGTCTTTGCTTGGCAGCTTCCAACCAATCACAGATAAGGACATCTGAATCTGTTTTTCTTTCAGTGGAATAGAGAGATACCTTCTTTTGGTTTCATAAAAGAGAAATTTAAAAAAGTAATTGTGTGAGATGATGGAACCCTCGAGGTGTTTGCCTCCTTTCAGTCCTTCTCCTTTGGCCAGTAGTTTTCTTCCCCTACATCATCAACTGTATCCTGGGATGCATCCAAAGAAGTGTGGCCAGCAGGCTGAGGGAGATGATTCTCCCCTTGTACTCTGCTCTTGAAGAGCCCTCCTGGAGTTCTGCATCCAGCTCTGGGGTCCCCAGCATAGAAAGAATGTGACCCTGCTGGAATGAATCCAGAGGAAGTCCATAAAAATGATCAGAAAACTGGATTACCTCTCCTATAAGAACAAGCTGAGACAGCTGGGATTGTCCAGCCAGGAAAACAGGAGGGTCCAGAGTGACCCTGTAGCACTTTGCAGTATCTGAAGGGGACGTACAAAGAAAATTCAGGAGAGAGAGAGAGAAAAGAGAAAGCAGGAAGAAAGGAGAAGAGAGAGTAGGAGAGAAAATTTTACAAGGACACATAGTGATAGGGCAAGGGGGAATGGCTTTGAACTGAAAGAGGATAAATGTAGATTAGATATTAGGTAGAAATTCTTTAAGGGTGGTGAGACACTGGAACAGGTTGTTGAGAATGCCTCATCCCTGGAAGTGTTCAGTGCCAGCCTACTTGGAGTTTGGAGCAACCTGATCTAGTGGAAGGTGCCGCTGTCCTTGGCATAAGGGTTACAACTAGATGATCTTTAGGGTCCTTTCCAACCCAAACCATTCTATGATTCTATGATTTCCTTTTGGGAGTTGTAAAGTGAATTTTGCTTTCTGCTGCCATTTTTTTCCTTCTGAATGTGTCATGTTGTTCATTTATTTCCTGCATGTTATTTACAATCTTTGAGTGTGCTTTGCTGTTTTGCTTTCAGGGCTGTGCACATAGAGCTAGCCTGTCAGCTCGGGATTCCTGTTGCAGCTTGTGATTCCAAGGACTCTATTCTCCTGTATAGGCTGGGTCATGCACAGATTTGTATATTTGGAGTTGTTGGGTGGGCTGCCCATTGCTTATTTACAGGTGTTTGTGTGCTGAGCTGCATGTTAGGAGTTGTATTCCTATTACTGTGGATCTGGGAGTATTTGGTCTACCATACCTCCTCCTCTATTCATACATTCTGTCCACACCTGACTGTTCCTTACACTGTATTTTGGGGAGAGCCATTTCTGAATATGTTCTAACACTTGTAAGCATGAGCTCAAAGCTGCTCCTGGGACCAAACTTGCTTGCTCTGCAAGAGAGCAGTTTTGTGAGCAGACATCCAGTGTGTCTTCCCAAGAGCCTCCTAGGTGTCAGCATGGATGCAGACAGCCTTCTTGAAGGCCATCGGCAGTTGTCAAGACAGCAGTCCTGTGCTGGAGTGAGGGTGTGCTTGATTATGACTGCTGGTGGAGCTGCTGAAACAGCATGCCAAGCCCTGGGGGAGAGAGATGCAAGCCATTAACTGAGGACACTACTCTGTAGTTTACCATTGGTAAATATTGCCTGACTTTTTTCAGCTTGCAATTTTTTTTCTGAACTGAAATTTTTAAGAATAATTTCTGGTTTTACTTTCTTTACCCGTTAATTCACTGTGTAACAAAAGTCTTTGGTTCCTGAGTTCTAGTTTGCCCTTCTGATTAAGATAGCTGCTAAACATAGAAGTTAGTACAGATGCACCTGAATGGTTTATGGGGAATTTCTGTTTACATGTGTTGCTAGAAGAGAAAAGGAAAGTCCCTGTTTTTTTTGCGAGCTGTACAGGAAAGCAAATGGGAGAGTGAATGCAGGAGAATAGGGCAACTTTTCAGGAAGAACCCTAGCTTTGGCATCAGGGGTAGCTGTGAATTTTTGGGGAAAACCCAAGAGATTAGAAAAGATGAGGTTGTTTCTTCACTATGGGGATGGAGCAAGGTTTTAAACTCTTTGTGGTTTTGGTTTTGGTGGTTTTGCTTAGAATCACTGAGTGATGTAACTGTACATTTTTGCCAAGTTCTTGTAGCCCTTCTTATCTTCTGGTTCCAGGTAAACATATCAAATTAACTGCATATTTTAAAGTAAGAATTCGAGATTTTCCTCTATGGCACACATAGATTCAAAGTGTTTTACAAGATATTTATGCAGGATTCTCTTCATACCTGGAAGAATGTGTCACCACCAAGTAGAAAGAACACACTGTGCTCTACAGCAGTATGAAGGGAAAAGAAGCTTTTGTTCATTGGAATTGCTTGGGGACCTTCATGCTTAAACAGAAGTGCAGAATCCATCTTGTAACATAATGCTCTCTAACAAGGTGTGTAGGTGATTGGTGGCAACTTCTCAGGACATGTGCTCTCTCCTGAGTCATCCGAGTTTTGTCCTGCTGATACAAACACTATCTTTAGAGGCCTCCTGTTTGACTCACTGTTCTGTCCCCTGAATAATTTTACTCTGTTAAAAGGTAATGACAAAATACGGTCCTTCTAATATTAAGGATGCTTGTGATTTGTTTTTGGTGACTGGGAATGATGATGGAATCGCTTCTTATAAAGTCAAGCAAGTTTGTCTCAAGGTCATCTTCCTGAGGATGGACAGATTGTCATGTCATACTTACCCCAATTCCACTGCTGCTTCTTTTCTCTTCTGTGGTGGTCTGGAACAGGAAACTCCTCTGTTTAGCTTGTTCCTCTCTAAGAGTCTGTGCATGTGTTTCCTGGTGTGATAAGAATATAGAACCCCAGCAAGTCTCCTGTAACTGTCACAGGGATAGGTTGGCAAGGAATATGTGAAGCCCTCTCTGGGCTGCTTTATACTTCCCTCTCTGGGAAGTCGGGTGGTTTCTTTTATTGCCTGTCTGACAGAAGCTGTGCAGCCCAGTGCTGTCCAGTACAGCAGGGCACTGCGACAGAGTACAGAGGTGTCATGTGCACTGGGGCACAGATGTGTAAGGTTAGAGCTATAACTTGAGTTTATTAGAGGAACTGTGTATACTGCCCAAAGATGTAAAACTGTGTTGAATCAAAACTGAGTGGTTTCCTATTTTCTCTGCTTTATTTTTGAATTGACTGTACTTTCTAGTTCTAAAAGCTATTCTGGAAAAAATGAAATGCTGGCTGTGATGGGACTGTTTTCTGCTGTTTCCTGCCACTGACACGGAGTATCTGGCCAGATGTGACTCTTGAAAGGTCCTTTGATCATGAAGAAGTACCAGCAATAATAGTACCGGCATATGGCTTAAGAAAAATGCTGTTTTTTGTCAGCAGTCTTGGCATCAGACACACCCAGATTGCTTCCTCTGTCTCTCCTTATCTTTTGCCTTGGCTTTTCCCTCTGCTGCTGTTCTAAATAATTTAAGGGTGCTTTTGGTAATTGTGTGTGATAATACGTGTGAAGATGTTAGGTATGGAATATCCCATAGACATTTTGATCTGTCTGGGTGTATATATGCATGCATATACATGTATATGTATAGCCACACAGCTGAAACCTGTCTGCATCATGCATGGATGTGTTGGTGTGGGAAAGTCTTAGGCCTGGGAGAGAAGCCAGAGCATTTCAATATCAGAAAAGGTACAAGGCTAGCATGGCTGCTCCTGCTTCCAGCTGGGAGCTGAGGTCTCAGTTACAGGTACTTGTGGGGCTTCCTTCACGCAGAGGTCAGGCATTAAAATCTCTTGCTCTTCCAGATTTCAGGTGGCAACCATCCATATGGAGACCAAATCTGAAAATTTTATTCTTGTTTTCTCTCCTGTCTCAGTTGTCTTTGGCAGGCAGGTGCAGGTAGTTTACCTTTATGACAGTGTGGGGCCAAACATAATGTAGCAGGGGCTGTGCGTGACACACTCCAGTGAGCTGTCAGTGTTTAGCAGTGATTAACTTTTTTAAAGACCCTTTATCTGCTGGTGATTTTAATTTCTCCCTTTTTACTGCTTTGCTTCTTATTGATTTAAAGAGGAGAAAAGAGCTAAAGCCTTGTTTGATAATAGAATATTGATGAGAAAGCTGGGGAGAGAGAGTGACATGGTGGAAGTCTTTGTTCCTGTATGACAAAAGATGGAGAATACAGGAGAAGAAATGTAAATGTGTATGGGAAGGGGGTACAGGGAAGAGAAGAAAGCGTTATTTAAAATCACAGATAGGAAATCACTTTTCCCATCTACATGGCCACAGAGAGATCAATTTTCAATTTTGGTTTCCCTGCCTTTTGTGATTTGAGACAATTGCATGCCGGTGGAGATGGGGGATCTGGCTGCAAGTGTTTGTTTAAAAGAAATTGTTGATAGGTATTTTTTTCAGATGAACTGCTTTCTGGATCAATTTAGCATGCTGCAAGGTGAAAGACGAGAGAACCACAAGGCCCTGCTCTCTCAAGAGAGCATTTATACCAGTGCAGCTCTGACTACGTCTGTGATTTTACTTCTCAGTTCAGTGAGGTGCAAGGAGCAAATCGAGAAGACCCTTGTTTCATAGATCCATGAATTGTCACATGATGTGTTGAGTATGAAAGAGCAAATGCACCGGAGGCAATTGAATGGCTTGATTTTAAGCAGTGTCGGTAATTTGTGCCCCTGTAGGGTCTTGAATTAACAACAGATCGCCTCTTTTCTCTGTAGTTTACTGTACGGCAATACAGGATCAACTGCTATGGATAATCAAACCTGTAGACCAAAACCTCCACTGTGTCATTCATTTCATTGAGCACATACAGATGAAGATTTGGCTCTGAAAATGTAAATCATTGCTTGACACAAATGCTGTTATCTTTGCTGTTTCTTCAAACCAATGATAAATTTGAAAAGCAAACAAGGTACCTTTCCCATCCTGATCAATTTCTACAGAAAGTTTTCTATTAAAAAAACCCAACTAGTTCTGTTGAAATTTGGAGAATGAGAGATAACTATGTGCCTTGACCAATGAAATATTTTTTGTTGTTAATTATTATTTTTTTATCTGACAAAACCCTAAAACCTCATGAAAAAAATGTGTAAAAATTGTAGTTTGCTCATCACAGTGTGGAGAAGTAGATTAATAGGAGGATGAGTTTATGACAAAAAATTATGTAGTCTAATAATGTATTCTTTTCAGCTCTTTTAATAAAGGCTCTTCTTGAAACTAAATAATTGAGTGGAGCTGTTTTGGAATAAAATAACTGAACATTTTTAGGTCAGTATTCAATTTTTTTCATGTATAGTCTGGGCAAGTGGTTCCTCCTAGTAGTCAGGATAATTGCCACCACAAGTCACTTCTGAGCTATTCAACTGTGTTTTGCACAGAGAGCTGTAATAATTTTTTAGGGGCAACTTTGAAAAGTTTGGGTCTAATTTCAGATACAAAAGTCAGAGTTGTACTCTATATTGCTATTGGTTTATGCAATTCTGTTTTTCAAGACAAATTTAAGCAAGAAGCAGAAAAATCACTTCCTGATAATGTTTCTATAAATTGGTCCCTTCAGCTTATTCATCCTTCATATTGCTCATTTTTGAACCCTCACTTGTGACGTCACATTATCTAATTGGCACATACTTAACAACTGCATTGCGCGAGTGTGAAACTCGTGACTGTGTGTGGAGAGCTGTCTCTGTCCTGAAGGACTGCTATATTTGTGGCCACAGAGTAGAACGGAGTCTAGCCAGTGTGAGATTCTGTGGGGCAGGGGTGCTGGGAGGCAGTGCAACAGCTCTGTGCCCCCTGGCAGTGCCTGGAAAAGCCAGGCTGCCACTCCTGGGGCAGAATTCAGTGCACATGAGGGAACTAAGCCAACCCTTGCTGGCAGTTGTGTGCTCCCCAGTATCTGCTCCAGTGTGTCTGGCAGCTGTAACAGAAACAGACTGGTTTTGCAGGGCTTGTGCCTGTCTCTTCATTCTTTCCCTTCTTCCCTTGGGCAGGAACTACTCAACAATTTTGACTTTTTTTTCTCTGTAGTGGGAGGAAGACCTAGATTTGTTCCTGTTACTGCTGTCCATAGGTCTCAGAGAGATTGGGCAGTCTTTTTGTACCTCTTATCAGAAACAGGCCATGTGTCCCCAAGACATTACTGAGAGACTAAAGCTGTATGGAGAAAAGACCATCTTTTTGTTCCACTCTGTTTGCTGACTGGCCTGATAGAATATGGGCCTGAAAGTGTGATAAATGACATGTGTCTCTCATCCTTTGGTTTTTAATGTCCAGGGCATGTTGGTGGATTCTTGATGAGAATTTATTTAGCATCTGCCATGGGCCAGGTACAGGTTCTGGAAATCCAATTATTTGCATCTTTGTCAACACATGTCAGTCTTTATTTATAACTCCTCTTGATGCTTTGAGTTCAATGGTATATGTGTTTCTGCCAGAGCAACACAACCCTGAGCATTTCCTTTCTGTCCTAGTGCGAGGGGCCTACAGAGCTCTGATGATGCTTGCCAGTGCTATGCAATAGTGAAAAAAGAAGGAAATACAGTTATTTGTCAGTTATACAGTTAATGTCTGTTATAGATAAAGAAAGCAGAGAAACACAGATTTTAGGGATGTGATAATGGATAGGATAGTAGAGAACTTCTAAAGACACTAGGAGTAAAATCGTAGGTCCATTGACCTCAATAACAAAAAATTATCTGAATTCATTAGTTTTCGTATTTTACTCAACCAGTATGAAAGGGCATAGGTGAAGTACTTGAGACTTGCATTTTTAAGTTCACTTTTTTTTGGCAAGTCAGTGATAAGTGTGAAGGGAATCTGCTCTTTCAAAATGATGGAGATAGAATCCATAGTTCTATTAAGGCCACCTTTCTATAATATGTAATGACTTGGCCAAAAATGTTCAAATACCTGCAGCTCTTTTGACTGCTTTGGTGTCTTAACCTTCTGCTGTCTCTGAATTGCTTTTGGCTGTGTGCCTTCTCCCCAGCTGATGAGGGTGTTCTTGTCTGATTAGGAGAAAAGGTGTTCGACATGGTTGAATTACTCCTTTTTTGAGACCGTCCTTTGTCCATGATAATTTGCAAGTTCTGACTGCCCCTCTTCGTTTGTTTCTCTCCCCTTTTCTTACATTTTTATCTCTTTCTTGTGTTAATTTCCATAGGATAAAGTGATTCCAGTGCTGAATTTGATAACAAAATTTTGCCAGGAGAGCTGCTTAACTACTTCAAACTGGTGCTGGCTATGAACTTAGCCAGTATATGATTTGCTGTTGGGAACTTATCAGGTATTTGTCCTGAGTAGCAATGCATTTTTGGTCAGCAGCTGGATAGGGAACCTCTAAGAAGAGATGGTGATTCAGGAGACTGGTTTGAGTTATTTCATAAATTTTCAAGAAATTTGTGATAGTTTTGGGAGTTAATAATTCTGGACTTGTTTCTGCCATATGTCAGAAATCTCCGAGGTCTAGATTATAGCTCACACCTTGTGAGCTTCAGAACATTCTTTTGAAGTTGACAGACTACTGGAATGTGAAAATTTCACTGAAGTGTAGAGCCTGTTATATTGTGTTGGAGACAGCATGGGAGTAAAGATGCAGCTGAGACTGAGCTCATACATTAGAGCCCACCCCTGGCTCTACTATTGGTTTGGAGTAGTGAATAGGTCACTTTGGGCATGGTTTCCAGTAGCAGTCACTGATTCTGTTTGGGTGTGTTTCTGGCCTTCAGCTCAACACATACTTGACACTGCTCCCTGCCTACCTCTCCCTCCCCCATTCCCAGAGTATTGAGCACCAGCAGTTGTCATTAAAACCAAGACTGAACTCAATGAATTGACGTCAGAAATTGCCTGAGAGAGAGTAGGAATATACCTGACAGCAGTAGGTATGTTGCATAGAGGAGCTTTGTAAGCCATTTGCTAGGGAGGATCATTTAGAGAGTAAAGAGAGAGAGTAGAGAAGGTAATCACATTGCCAATGAATTTTATCATTATTCCAGTTGATTACTGCCCATAATGAGGATGAAATAATGTAGGGAAAACAAGCCACTATGTGGAAAATGCATCGGTCTGGTATGCACTGTTGTCTCTGTGTATTTCTGCAGCGTCCTGCTTTATATTTGGGTTACATCTTCTTTGGAACAAGATCTCTTTTTGTGTTGTTTGTGCAATGCCTGGCTTGTAGCTGTGTCTTGGTAATGTCATAATAGGAAAGGTGGCTGAGTGTGCCCTACCACTGCAGACACAGCCAGGTGTGTATTGGCAGTGCAGTGCACACAGTTCTTTTCTCTATAATGGGATAAAGTCTCTGGGAGGGAGCAGACCTGAGCTGACAGGGCTGTTTCCTATCATACTGTTTCTTTAGGGATGTGAAGCATTTAAGTGAGACATTCAGCATGTGGTTGGTCTGCCATTCCCATGTTTCATTCTCACTGTCAGCACATGTTGGCTGAGGGCTTGACTGTTCCTCTAACTTTATTTTTTTCTCCTTGCTGAGCTTAGTCATTCTCTTGCTCCTGTTTTAAGGAAGGAGTGGCTTGCAGGGAATATCAGTCCCTCATTCAGAGGCTTTCACAATACCAGTGACAGCTCCAAGTTGGGAGGCAGAGGGGAGGATTCTCTGCTATGACCTTCAAAATGCCAGACTGCAGTGGGTATGACATATTTTTCCCTTCCAGTATCCACTTGCCTTGCTTCCATGATCTTCCTTAACCTGCTGCGGCTTGAGAGGTGAGAGCTGTGGCTGCTCCTTGCTGTGGGAGTCTCAGGAGAGCAGCACTGAGGTGAAACTGCTGAGCCTGAGCTGGGAGGAAAATGAAGACAGGGAGTGAAGTTGCAGCCTGCAAAGCAGGCGCCACTGCTGCTGTTCACTTGCTGGAAAGTAAATAAAGGAGAAAAACAAGGGCACCTGCTTCATGAGAGAAGATGAGAGGGAAAGGACAGATGGAAAAAATAAAGAATGGGCAGAGAAGGTGAAATTGAGACAGGGTTGGAGGGCAGAGAAAAGGTGTACAGAAGAGGGATGAAAGGGACCATCATCTCCTTTTTGAGAGACATGGACCAAGGAAATTTTCAAGAGCTATTGCAATAGCTGTTAAATGTGCTGTTGTCCCATTTATCCAGTAGCCATTTTCCTCTCCTGTATTGAGAAGCTGCCGTTTTGATCCTGCATACCTGGTTTAAATCCACAGTAGCAGGTGTTTGGAAGTCTACTAACATAATCTGCCATGGCAATATAGTATGTTCTGTAGAAAACTTAAGAACTGCAAGAAGATCTTGTTTTGGGAGTCCATGACTGATGATCTGATTTGACTAAGTGGGAAAAGTGTGGATAATTTTGTGTCATCATGGTTCACCCTTTTCTTGAAGGGTATTTTCTGGGAGGTGTCAGGGAATTCTATCTTAAGCCAGCTCCTGCCTTTGGTCCTTGTCTTATAACCATTTGCTCTGCAGACAAGAAGTATATTTTCCTTCATACTGCACTGTGGAGCTAAGAAATGGTCAGCTAAAAGCATTTTCATTTTGTGCATCTTGTAGCAGAAGAAGGGCAGATCAATGCACACGGGTCAGCTATTTTGTGTGATGGCCCCAAGGAAAGCGGCATGAATTTTCTCAACTATCATGTGCTAGACAACTGGCTTTGTATTTCTATGTGTGAGGCTCAGCTGGACATGTTTAACCTTTATGCTCCTTTTTTGGATGAACAGCTACTTATGTTCTGATTCTTACTTCCCTACTGCTGCACTTGTGAGAAGGATTATCATATCTTAAACGACTGACTGATGAATTCTATTTCTTCATAAATATGAATTGGAGAATAAGTTCACATGTACAATGTAATTTCTACAAGTTAAATCCCAAAGACTGTGTTGTGTTAATTGACAGTGTTGGACAGAGTGCAGCAAATTGTAGGAGTGTCAAGAAAATGGATGTTTTTGGTAGATTAATCATTAATGAGGACTTCAGCACTCTTGAACTTTGTTCCCAGTTTCTCCACAGACTTGCAGTCAGATCTCAGACTAGAAGTAGTCAATGACTTTGGATATTAAGTTTGGTCTTGATCTTTGTTTACTGCATGTCTTTAATTCTTTTTTTTAATACATTGAGGAAGCTGTGAAAATTGAGCTCCAGCTGTCTTATATTGGACAGGTCTAAAAGAAAGCATCTAAAGCAATACATGGGGAAAATTGATGGAAGGTGCTCTGTGCTTGGTTTTCTATCTGTTTGGTGATAGCAATGACTCTTCAGCTGAATTAATTGTTTTTCAGCTGTTTTAAGGAGAGTGGGTAGATTGGCATAGACATAGCTGCTGTTAGAACTGGGCACGTTGTTTAGTGTGAGAAGAAATCTGGATGTGGCTTGTGGAGGGCAGAATAGGCTTTACTCTTGCAAGACAGCAGTGACACTCAAAATATCATCAAAAAGTGAAAAAAGCATAGATTTGCTGTTATATAAAGGTCTAGGAAGTGAAAAATAGTGTGTCTAAAAAAAAATTCAAGCAGTCCCCTACCTTCCCCCTACAGAAAGGGACAAGTGCAAACTATTGCCTGGTAGGTGGTGGGGGCTAGATTTGGTTCCTGTTTTTTCTGTTGATACAGTGAATCTGTAATTCAAGACCCTTTTTCATGTGTGTGCCTGTTTTCTCACTCCTTTGGGATGGCAGAAAAAGTACATGTCAGTAAGTCTGTGTTTCTTTGTACTCTGTGATAATTGCAAATTAAAGTATTTATTATTTTTTCAGTCAGGTGTTTCATCCTGACAAGGTATCATTGTGTCTTCAGGGGACATTTTGGGCCCATATTTTCTACCTGTGTGATTCTAAGTGCAGAAACAGTGCTGGGAGATACAGTGAAAATTGGGTTATCATTTTTCAAAGTATATATTACTTTTCTCTTTTGTTTCTTGTCAAAATTTTATGATATACAAGTTGCACTTTGGCTTTTTTTGTGAAGATGAACTTTGATTAGGTAATGATGACTTCAGCTCTGAGGTAGCCTTGTCTGGATTTCAACTGCTGACTTATTTGTGTTATTTTCTGTCAGCCTCACATGGTTACTTCTCTTATCCACCTCAATACTAAGACATGCTTGAGAACTAAAAACACAGTTACCAAATTTAATAAAAGAATACTGACTTAGTGAACAGACCATAAATAATACAGGCATAGAATAATAAGAGAATAGCAGCTTGCAGAAGTCATGAGAGCAAGTAAGCAAAAAGTAGTTTTCAGAAAAAAAAATAGTCCTCTTTGTAATAAAGTACTTTTAAAGTGAGATCGATTACCTGATTTTTTTTTTTTTTTTTAATTTATGGGTACAGTTGGGTTGAACTGTCAGTGAGTAAGGGGGAGCAAGAGGGTAGAGTCTGTGCTTCTCTGAGTGACTTGCTAAGCCTCTTAAAGCATTTATTCCTTTCCTCATGATCATTAATGGATTCACTATTTTGACAGGGAGATAGGTGCCCAGACATTTCTCTAGCCAGTTATTCCGTTTTCATCTAGAAATAAGTGCTTTATTAAAAAACATTTTCTGGTGTAGGGGGAAGCCTGGGAGAAGCAACAGACTAAAGCTTGGGCAGGGGATGCAAAGTGATAAGTGGAGGGTGAGAAAGGCATTGTGACTTAGCAGATGCACCAATGAGATTTTCTTTGCTAAGAAGAAAGGCAGCCTCTGGTAGCTGCCCCATATTTTTATGGGAATGGACTTGCTTTTCATGACTTGCTTGTCAGATAAAATGAATGTGTATGTATATGTGGGGAGAGGCTGAAATTAATTACTGTCAGTAAATGAAGCATATGGAAGCTTGTCTTGATGTTACAGTGGCTGTGAATTAGTGCAGAAAACACAGTGGAAAAGCAAACAGTGGAACAATGTATTTGGATCAGAGCTTGCTGTGTACTGGCTTGTTAATGTTTCCCCACACCCAAACCTACTTTCTTGGGTATATTGAAGGTCTCTTAATTACAGTTGGAGTTCTTCCATACTTCTCTTGGGATTCATAAGATAGGGCATCACAGTCCAGATCATCATTTCTGTTTCCACTGACAGTTTCCCAGCTGGGTGGGAGATGCCCCAACATAAAGGGCTTCACAGAGAATTTGAGGTACGTGCTCAACTTCACAGCTGTGCAGAAAATAAAAATTCCCAGCAATGTTAATGGCATTATTATTGTAACATACGCTTACTGAAATCTCCTCTGTCTCAAAACCCTCTGTCTCAAAAGGGAGAAGGAGTTAAATACAGAACAATAAAACTTAGCTTCTTCCTGTTGGAGCCAATGTCTGAGCTGCTGCTGATTTCAGGGAAGTAGAAGGGATGCTAATGGAGTAAAGATTATTAGAGTTGATTTCCGAGAGCTGCTTGGTGGCTATGGGCCACCTGAAATCCTTGTCTACTTTAATGTAAGTCGTGCAGCCTTAGCAAAACTGCGGGCTTGAATGTTGCACCTGGAGCGACTGTTTGTCCCAGTTAGGAAGACACTTAACTTATGTAAGCCTGCCGAGATTTTGAGTAAACATTATGCATTGGCAGGTCTTAGTAAAATTTCCTTAACAGATGCATTTTGTCCCCAGTGAGCAGAATTAATATCTCTGTTAAACTGTAGTTATTGCCATTAAGTATTGCTGGCTTATAGCAATTCCTTGTGGAATCCAGTAGGTAAACATACGTCCTTGGGGAAGCATGTCCCAGTTAAGTGGATTACAGAGCAAGTTATATCCAGTCTAATGCAGCAGTGAACCTGAAGTGGCTTCTGCTGATGCATTTACAGGGTTTCAGCATCATGTCTTCTGAACTGAAAAGTCATGAGCTACACTGATCCAGCAGGGATTGTTTTAGTCAAAGGTGTCAGCAGTTGTAAAACAGGCACAGAAGCAAACTTGGATATATGGATTGTTAAAACAATCCAACAAAATTTTGATGTATCGCTTGGATTTTAGGTAACGTAAGGTCAGACACTGTTCTGATCATAAATTTTGACATTTCAGAATTGAGGGCTTTGCTGTTACTGAGTCTTGGAAAATGCATCTGCCAGAAGTCAAGGGTGAAGCCAATTTCTATGTACAACATCTGATAAAGTATTGGAAGCAGGGAGTCTTCACATAATTGCTTTCAGCCTGGATGTAAAACTGAGCTCTTTGACTTAAATATCACATTTTTAATAGTGATTATTAGCTTTTCTGTCTTGGTCATTTCTGCACCTTTATCACCTCCCTGTCTCAGTGCTTCTCTGCCCGTGTTCTCCACTCCATGCAGAACCCTTCTCTGCCATGCTCTGAACTCTTGCATACTGTAGCTTATCAGCTGCCATCTCTCAAAGTAGGTGGAAAAGGTTGCACTCTGTGCTATCAAAGTTTTACATCAATTTCAAAATGCCTCAGAATACACCAGAGTAGATGGAGTTGTAGAAATACGTTACCCTTTTTCCTCAGTGTCAGTGCTAGATGGAGCCGGATGTTCTATTCGCAGTGTCTGTTCAGCACTGTGTGCCTGGGCTCTAAGAGCTAAACAGTCCTCATCAAGTGCTCGCAGGATGATCCTGCAATCAATCTTCACTATCTTCCTTCTTTTACGAGCAGACTTTTGGGTGGAAGGGAGGGAGTGGCAAATTCCTCAAAACACTTGTGTCTCATGGCTTTATGTTGACTTTGCTTCTGATCATGTGGAAGAAATTATGCCCCTTGACACAAGCTTCTGCTATGGAAAAATGTAAGGGAGGTGTTGGTGTCATGTGGGAAGATGTGGAGGAGAGAAGCGGAGCTTCCTCAAACTTCAAAACTGGACACATTTCTTGTATTGGAATCACAGGTGGGGGAAATCAGGATTGTAAAGTGTGAGGAGGGAGGAGGCTGGTTTACAGATCTTATGCAAATAGGATGCTGCTGTGCTTTAGAATGATATTACCCAATTTAGCATGCCCACTGAAAAGACACAGACCCCCCCTGAATGGGTGGCAGAAAAGGCAGAGATCATGGGTTGAGATAAGAACAATTTACTGAGAACAGCAATGAGATAGGAAAATGAACAGTAACAGCAATAATACTAATAAAAGAAGTATACAAAAAAGAGAGGGATGTACACACAAAAATGCTCACCGAGCCCGAGACAATGAAGAACAGTGGACAGGTTTCCCACTGGAAAAATCACACCTTTCCTTCCTAAAGTCCCTGGAAATTTGTGTGAGGTGGTAGAGAGTAAACTCCTAGCCATGCACAGCCAGCTCCAGATTCCACCTCCTCGCATCTACTGCAAAAATAGCTCTCCTGGATGGGACAAGGACAGATGCCTCTTACTAAACCAGTGTTAGGAACCTAAGTATTAAATAATTATTAGGTTAAGAGCTGTTCCCTTTTGAAAACAAGCCACTCATACCTATTCTCTTTCAGTGTAATTTGTGCCATTAATGATGGAGACCTGGCTTCAGCAGGTGTTTTTTCATGTCACTGCTGCCTTTGCACACCAATTGTCTGGATGAGATGGCAAGGCTGCTCTGGATGCGTGAAATGAGGGCATTGGTGATTCATCTCCCATGGTGCAGAGGGGGTGGTATTTTTTGTCATTTAAGCATGTTACCTTGAGGAGAAAGTTCTTTCTACGTGACAATGTTTAAAACTGCAAGCTGTGAGGGAGGTTTTGTATATATCCTCAAGTATAGGGGGAGTATTGTAGGTGGCAATAACAATCACTAACCAGAATCATGTCATTACTTATCACCTGGTTACCAGCTCTGATGCAGCTGGAGGAAGAGCTGCTCCCCTAGTCTGTGACCCAAGCTTCTGCATCTTTGCAGTGAGCATAATAGTACTGACTGGCCTACCGCAGAAGGTGGAAGAATCTATACCAGATTTTAAGGCAAATAAGCGTGAAATACTGTGACTTGTCTGGAAATACTCCATTTGATTCAAGACGTACAACATTGAGCTGCCTATCTTTAGATGATGACTGCTCAGAAGTTAAATGGAGTGTGATACACTGCTGTGAGATGATAAATGCAATGAATTCCTGGGTAGGTGAGGACAGGTATATGAAAGTGGGATAAAGTTGCTGATAAAAGTTATGTTATGTCTGGAAGTCTTGATGGGGGAGCTTGTTGGATGAGTATGAGTGGATATATTTATCTTTAGTTGGCGCTAAAAAAGGAGCTCTCCCACTTGAAGCTAAACCACAACATATTCTAGAATAAACTGGTTAATAACAGGTTCCTGATGTACTTGAAAGTAGTATGGGAAGAGACCATTCCTGCTCTGCTGGAATTCCTTACAGTTCCAGGTGCTGCCTCAAGGTATTCACATAATTCCTTCCTCAAAGTCCAAGCCCCTTTTGGAAAGCACTGGTTATGGAGCATTGGTTTTGGCTCATTCCATAGCATGAGTCCACTCTTGTACTGTCCTCATGTCAATTTATGTCTTCATAAAATACCTTTCATAGAATCTTTACTACCTTTCCTACATATGTTCTGCATTAGCAATGTTTAGTCTGGTAATCATGTCCATGTTGCATCAAGGATGCAAAAGTTTATTAACAATGCTTGCTGGATTTTGATGCTTTGTTTGATTTATGGGTTCTGCATATTTCTTCTGCCTTAAAATCTCTAATAAATTGAACTATATGCTTAATTGACTTAAAACTTAATATTCCAAATAAACCTTAATGACAGAAAACTAAATGTTACATAGATGGTAGTGAAAACTTGAGTGGTTCTACACAGAATATACTTTTCAAGATGATGCACTTTTGGGAAAGAAGGAACAAAAAAATTTGTAGAGGAAGGCCTGCAGTGGGAAGTGCAGGATGAACAGTGTCTGCAACTTGATCTGAACATGCTTTGAGCATCCCAAATGCTCGAGTCTCAAGCTTAGCTCAGTGTAAATCCAAAAATCCTTTTTCTCTGCAAAGAGCTTGAGCCAGACTTCCCCTGGAGGAGGGATATTCTGGATGCAATGCTTTAATACTTTCTTTTCTAGTAGGAGACCTGAGGTAGACAACTGACATAAGGAAAGGGATGTTAATGATACTTTTCTTAATCTTCTGAAAGCATTGCTTAAGGTTTCCTTTCACTCTTGGAATGACATGCATTCCCCTCTTTTCTTACCCACTTCAGCAGTTCCTGAGGAGCAAATTCTCAGGTACAAAATCTGTTTTTGAAATGTTTGCAAACAAACCCCAAATCATATGAGCATCTTGTAGTTTCATGATTTGTTGTTCTTTTTCAGTTGATTGTTGTCTGAATTCAGAATAGTTTTCTGGGCACTTGGCCTGACTCAGTTTTGCATCCAAATTGGGTGAAATTCTTAGCTGCTTTGTTCTGGTATGAAACTTGGCTGGTGCAGCAGAGTTTTGCTGTGAGTGCTGGAGCCCATGTTGTGTTTTGTCTGTAAGGAATTAGTCTGATTAAGCTGATTCACACAAACACACAAAATTGCTACAATCAATTACTAGTTTGTGTGTCTGCCCATTACCACTGTGCTAATGTGCGAGTGGTATAGGGTTTGTTTTTTCATCCCTTGTGTGCCACTGCCTACAGCAGTGCTCCACTCTGCAGCTTCTGCCACTGCTTTGTCCAGATAGAATTGACAGTGCAATCTCTTTGACAAGTGCAATCTCTTTCTTCTTCTCTGTTTTCTTTTCTTGCCTGCTCTCCCTCTAGTGCGTGCAGGTACATAAACCAGCACATCCTTGCTATTAATTCTGCAGTAGCCACTGGTTTGACCAGCAAACTCTTCTTCTTGGAGGCTGTGACACCCCTCTCAAATGTTGAGTGGACAGCAGTGCCAAACTCTTAGGGTGTGTTTGAAAACGAATAGAGCTTTGAAATACAGCAGCAAAAGCTTTCTGTTCCAAGCAACGTTTTACCTCCCTTCCTCCCCACAGCAAACAAATTGTATTGACAGACAAAAGCAGGATTATGGTGAGGAGATTTGCAAGACAACAGGATTATGGAAGCTAAAACAAGCAAACATTGTGATTATGTTAGGAGGTGGGTAGGATGGAGTTGCAGGAGGAAGGGGACAACACAGCAGCAGTAACTCAGACTGTGATGCTGGTCTGCCACAGTGGTGGTGAGGCAGCAGGGAAGAGGATTTAAGGTAATTTGGGACAAAAGCAAGCAAAGTAATTTCTCCCTGTAAACTCCAGTGGATGGAAACCTATCACATTTGCATTACACTTGTCAATTTTTGCTTTTCAGGAGTCTGGGGACAAAGAAATAGAGTGAAGGGAGAAGGGGAGGTTGGCCTAAACCTGCGAGTCCTGGAAGCCCCCTGCTCACTCAGGCAGGATAGGCACCAGCTGTCAGCTGATCTGAGCAGAGATCAGCTGTGACCTAATTATTGGCCTCTTAAACCTGCATTATTCCTTTCATTTTCCAGCTCATTGACGTTGTATAGAGAGAGGGTGAAAGAAAATAGAAAAAAGAGTTATTGATAATCTACTTCCTATGTGTCTGCCACTCAACCAGGTCACGGCTGGATGGCCTCCATCAAGGAGAATAAGGATGGGCTTTTAACCCTTCTGCTCCCCTGTGGGAGGAAGACAGCTTTGTGCATTTGGGGTAATATTGCTTGAAACAATTTGAAATCAAACACTGGCATGCTCTGGGTCAGAAAGACTTGGTAGTTCTTGTTTGCACTGAGAAGCAGTGAAGTGAGCAGCTGATAACCTATGAGATGAAAGCATGAACAGAAAATACTCATCACCCTATTAGCACAGGGGCAGGCAGAGGCCCTTCTAACAGATTTATAATCTTACCAGTTTGAAAGGCATTATGCATGCACATTTTGCAGTAATCTGCAGACAAAGCAAGTAGGCATGTATTGGCCTTTCTAAGGTCGAGATGGGTGTATGAGAATGCTTTGGTTGGGCAGCAGGAAGGTACCAAGCCACTCAGAGTGACCTTGGATGCAAATAACATACCAGTTCACAATCCTTCAGTATATCTGGTTGCTGCTAAGAGTAGCATGGCAGCCTTGCTTTACCCATCCAGAACATGTTACCCATTGTTACTACCTGCCTTGAAAATAGTTAAAACAACCAGTTGGAAAATTTGGAGAAGCATGGATATTGGTGGCTAAGATGGTATCAGGCTGGGCGTGTGGCACAGCATGGTGGCAATGGAAAAGCAACAAAGCTCTGCTTTCTGGCAATGGAGGCATGGCCTGGGGAAGGCAAACATTATGGCTCTGGCAGGCCAGTGCAAAAGGTGAGAGAGATTGTGAGAGAAGAACAGATTGCGCGAAATTATCAATTTTTCTGTACAAACCTACTTTCCAACTGCAAAATCTATGTCTCTTTGTCCAATAACTGATAATCTTCACCAATCAAATTATCTTCTTGATGATTAAAGCATCTCTCTCCTGTTTGCTGATTTGTCACCAACCCCATCCTTCAAGCTTTTAAACCCTTCTGCAGTGCTTTCTTCTTAGCATATGTTTTCTAAGTCTGAACTTGCCAAGATCCATAGACAAATGGTTATTTGATGCTTTATTCCACAGTATAGGTGCCCTGTGCTTTCTGCTATTTCTGACATTCAAACCTTCTGCTAAAGAAGGGAAGATGAGGAGATAGAGCGATGAGAACTCCCCTATTGTATTATAGTCTCTAATCAAGCCAAATTGTTGAGACTGGCTGTAAATTGCTGGGATAATTGACCTTCAGTCATTTGAAATACACTTCTGGGAATGGAATACATTTTACTTTCTCTTCCTGCCCTCCACGCCCCTCCCTTCACTCTATTTGAAGCCTCTTGCAGCCTTTCCAAAGCATCTTCTGACAAATTTTAATCAATAACCTAGTCAGTAGTAAGCCTGAGTCTATCACATCTGTTACCTTGATGACAGGGATACTGGAAGCCCTTATTCCTTCACTTTTGACATCAAAGCAAGCATCATGGAAGGAAAGAAAAAAACAAACCAGAAGGATTAGAGTTCAAGTTAAATGGGCATGGTTTTAAAGACTGAGCACTTTGAAGCCTAATCAAATCTATTAGTTATTTATTATTGACTGAGTATGCATTGCATCTTTGGGGCTGTATGAGCATCTATAGTCATTGCCTCTGGAACCTCAGCTTTTAGGCCAGAGTTAAACACTGTGTGTCAGGAGTGTACACTGTGTGCTCAAAACGCAAATGTCAGGGGGCTAACCACCTGGGAGGGAGCCTATGGCATCAACACTTTTTTTTTTTTCTGTCAATATATATGCATTGTTATTAACTGTGTCCTTTTTTGTGGTGTTTCTGTTGTCACTGTTGCCTATTGCTCTTGCCTTAATGAAAACCATAAATTTCTTGGTAAAGTGGCCGGCATACCTTGGATCTCTGAACAAAAATTATTTTAAAAAGACCCAAAATAACAAAAGGCCCTGGTATCAGGGATGTGGTGAGATGTATAGTCTCACTGCTTATCTAGTAAGCAAAACCTACAGCAGTTAGTTCCTGAGCTTTTTATTGTTAACTGGAATATTTGTAACAGCAAAGGCAACAGTGGTGTTATTTATCTTTCTCAGGGTGTTTTCAAAGTAAATGATGACATTAAATACTTGTAGGACCTCAGCTAAATGAGTTGCCAGTCTTGTGCCTCACTTTTATGGATAAAAATTTAGAAAACTGCATTAAACTTATGGTGTTTAGGTACTGTGAGATTTTCAGAGTATGTACCTTGACCTCTGCATTCTTCTTGGCTGTGGGATACATTGAAGAATAATCTAGAAAGATCCTGACTGTGGATCAGCAAAGAAAATTTTCCCCATTCCTATTTTGTGACTTGCATTTTTTTTTTTTTTTGGATTTATGTGAATTATTTCCTCCTATGAAGCAAGGAAAGCCATGGATAATGATGCTGCTAAAAAGCATTCTGAAGTTTCTAAATCAAAGATGCAGTTAAAGTACCAAAACAGTAGTGTTACTGTAACACCTGCTGGAGAAACAGGCAGCCCTGAGCAAGTTCCTGTCTTGCTGGGTAAGCCAGTGTTTTGCAGTATGGTGAACAGTGTTGCACAGTTGGAAATACTTGCATGGCCCTCTTGGAGCCAGCCAGCCAGACTGGTGATGTGTGAAATAGACCCCTCAAGTAGAAGATTGGCTTGTGCCTACAGAATGAAATGAGATTTGGTCATGAGCCTCAACTGGCAGCATATGCTTAAGAGAGATTTCTGGCGGTACCCTAGGGAGAGGAGAAGGCTTGGAAG
Source organism: Donacobius atricapilla (assembly GCA_013397315.1). Lineage (NCBI taxonomy): Eukaryota > Metazoa > Chordata > Aves > Passeriformes > Mimidae > Donacobius > Donacobius atricapilla. Next base: position 43,814 of record WBMY01015323.1, on the reverse strand, counting down.
TGGGATGTAGCAGCTACCGCTTGTAAGGCTGCAGTGCACAGATCTGGTCCTAAAGCAGTGCAGTGCCCTAAAGGGCAAACTGCATAATGAGGTCTCCTGAGTCTCTTGCATAGGAGGTGCTATTTATCAACCCCAACTAGAAGCAGCACCAACCTCTACTACAATGGAATGCTTCCTCAAGCCAGTCTATACATTTATAAGCATGTTAATAAATCATCTCCATAAAAATACACCATGTTTATTGCCATTATAAGTTTGCATGGAACAGTTGTTATCTGCAGGTCTCTTTCTGCCCGTTTTGTTACCCTCTCATCACCACTGACATGGATCAGATGCCACAGATACGAATACGGAAGAAAGGGGAAACAGCACAGGTAAGGACTCCCGAGATTTAAGACAGGAGGCCAAACTAATGCCCCGGTTTGCCAGTTCATCCATGGGATCAACATTGGATAGTTGGTTACCAGTATCTTGTAATCCGGGATCCTGCACATCCTGGTGGTTTGTGAAAGCCAGAGGGAATGGACCAGGGCATCACCCCCCTGTTTCCATTTTAGAGAGTGGTGAGACAGAGGCCTGTAACAAGACCATTGTGCCCTGTGGAAAACGTGGGCCAGCCAAAACAGTGTGGCATTTCTGCTTCTAAGCTATTGCAAAGACTCTGCCAGCCAAGCTGCAGGGTTACCACAGGAGAAGAAGAAGACCTGCCTCTGAATGAGCAAGATGACATTGCCCAGTTGGGTTGCTCAGCCCCATGGCTGTGCTTTCAGGTCATTTGCCCCAGCCTGCATGCAGTCACACCAGGGCTGGCAGGTCTGCCATGTGCTGTGATAACTCCCTTAGTGCCCTGAGTTGCTGTGTTTGGTGCAGCAGTATTAATGTGCTGGCTAGGTGTGTGGTGTTGTTGCAGGGACTAGATGCTTCTGAAGTGCTTGGTAAGCTTTGGTAGGTACTGGATTGCTTTCTGAGTTGCTGGACTCTCTAGGAACTTCAGGCCTTGAAGGGTCAGAGGTGTGAATTGTTAGAGGTCTGAGGTGTGACTGGCCACTCGTCTGCAAATAAGGGTGAGAGAGCTTGTTGTCTGACATTTCCTGATAGTTTTTTCGCTGATTCTGAGTCTGGTAACTTAGGCTAATGGATTTTTTGTTAGGTTTTGAGGCTGTGACTGGCATAGCAAAGGTTTTTCACTGGCTTTAGAAGCAGTCTGTCATTTGTTTCCTCATATTGTTGTTATTTTATGAGAGAAGCTGCCTGGGAGTTACAAGTCTCCCAAAGAATCCAGCTGTGATTTATGAATTGGCCATCAACAGTTATTATGCCAGCCACTGCATACATTCATTCTAATAAATTTCCTGGATCTTCTATAGCAGCTTGTTTTACTCCCATTTATTGATACTGTGGTTTTAACAAAAGCAGCACATCAATTACAGTAATTGTATTTGGCATAGCTGGAGCTATGGTCTGAGGACAGGTTGTGGATCCAGGATGGGGGATTAAAGGCTACTGAGAGGACCTAGAGAGAAGAGAGCAGATGGGGAGTGGATACCTAGGTGGATTTCCCTTGATGCTATGTAACACTGTAGTTTTATCTATCTAAGAAAGAGAAAGAGGTGAGATCATTGCAAATGTGGCCCAAATGATCTTTCCTGCTGGGCTATGCCAGTTCTAAATTATTTTCAAATATGATATAGAAGTTGGGGTTTTGCACTATTTTTTAATTGCCACTTTCCTTGCTTCATCTTTAAAAGGTTTTTAGTGATTGAAGCAGTAAATATGGATTTAACGGATGGACTATTCACTAGATGACTGCATCCAAAGAGTTGGAGTCAAGACCTAGATATCAAATGCAGATCAGTGAGAAGTGATGTGTGTCCCTTTGGGGTCTGTATTGGGACTGCTACTGTTCAATATTATTACTGTGTGACAGCCTCTCCATGGCTGACACAGGTAAGGCTGATGTAGTTCCTGTTTCCTCAGCTCTGATTTCTTTCTAATTCAATCCTTCAGCTGTAAGAGCACAGTGCTTTTCCCAGATCCCTGTGCATCTTAGCTGGCACTTAGCTCTATCTAGTTAGATCACAGTTAAGTTTGCCATAGCTCAGCACTTGGTGTAGAATTGCAGGGTCCCTGTAGTAGATCTGCATGTGGAAGTCAGCATGGAATAATAGAAGGTTGTAAACAGCATTCTGATTCACTGGTAGAGGTGTGAGAAGGTGAGGACTAGAGAAGCAGAAGATGCTACGGGAAGTTAAAAACATTATGCACATGTGTAGTCATGCTTATGTGTATGAACATACAAAATTCTTGTTGATATTAAGATTATGAAAACCTTTGGCCTGGGTTAGCACTGCTCTACAGTGAATCAAAATACTCTGTTTTCCGGTGATACTATTATTCCTCCAGGTGAATGAATTGATAGTGCTCTCCATAATATTCCTTTGTGGATTAGACCCCCAACACTACGACCACAGCCCTGCTGCTTTTATTCTTTATTCTTGGATTTATTCCCAGTTTTGTCTATGAAATGATCGTTTAGTACATGAGCAATATGCTGATTTCCCCCTATGGTTATTGCATTTTCTGTTTATAAATCAGGAATTGATTTGTCTTCTTCAGGTCCATTGGCGTCTTTTTGCCTGATAGCCAAGTGTGGTCGTTCTCTGTAATCTAATGAAAAAATAAGAGTAGTATATAGTGAAAAGTGATATCCGCAGCAACCTTTTATCCTCCCCAGAACCTGGGGGACCCTCTTTTTCCCTTTTCTTTTCCCATCCCAGGGACCCACTTGCATCTGTCATTTGCTGATAAGAGAGTCCTGTGCTCTTTGGTAGTTCAGAGATAGGCTGGGGCTGGAGGGGAGGAAGGCTTAGTTGTCATTCACCTGGGAGTGATCTGCAGCCCTGGCACTAAATTGTTCTGTGACCTTCAATTCCTTGCATAGCAGAATAATTGAAATCAGATATAAAATAACTGATCCAGTAAGTCTGTTTCACTGCCAGTTCAGTTCCAAACTGCTGCACTGTAATGCATATGCATATTGCTTTGTTGAGTTTGAGATGTCTTAAATGCTTTTATTTTTGTGGGGCTTAGTAGAAGTGTGTGTCGGGAAGATTATGGCAAATGTGTACTGCATGAGCAGTGTAAAGGGCACAGTTCTTTCATCCCCAGTACTGTTTGTTTTGGAGACTACCGGCTGGAGATGCTCCTACTGCATGAAGCAGACTGTTTTCTCTGTTGAGCAAAGTGACTCTCCATGCAGCATTTGTGTCCCTGGCTGATGCAGGGCACAGAAAGCTAGTGGCTAGATTCTGAGCTCACTTTTGTGGGTCTTGCTCCTTTATCCTCACTGGTGTTACTTTAGAAAGAAGAATTCAGCCCCAGCACTTGTAAATGCTGGATGCTCTCCAGCAAGGTAGGGCAGAGAGAAAAAAAAAAAATCATGAATTCTAAAGCTTTCCGTTTGAGGCTTCTCAGTGGGGAGCAGCTCTCTTCAGGAATGTGAAGGAAAGTGCACAAGGAAGGGAAGGCACCCAACACCAGGTTGCTCAGGAATGGTGATGGTAAGTGTGATTTGGGATGCAAATGCTTGAATTGCTGGCAGATAAATCCCCCATGCACAGGTATAGAGCTGTGGAAAAGTAATTGCTGTTGTCCTCAGTTCTGCAGGGGTTTTCCCTCCTCTTGAAAATATTCAGTCCATTGGAGAACTGTTATTTTTGCAAGAGGGTAAAAGATGGGGAGAGACCTTCTGACTCTTTCCTGCTGAGTTCTTGTGCTGATACATAAGCCCTGGCAGATGAGACGCCAGCAGGAGTCCTTTTCGTGTGTGAGGCTGGGTTTGCCAGAGAACATTTAATGCTGGGAATGCAAGGCTGTTTTCTTTGTTTTCAGGGCATGTTTGATATTTGTCTCCTGCTGTGTCATCTCCAGCCCCTTTCAGAGGGCTTTGAATTTGCCAGTTCGTAGAATGCCCAGTGGGCTACGGGAGCTAAATGGTTAACCCCAGTCTGGATTGTCCTTGCTAGCCAGAGAGGAAGCAAAAATACTAGCCTAAACCATTAGGTAACAGAAATTCCCATATAAGTAGGCTTCACCCTGTGTCACCTTTTCCCCTGAAACAGGCAGCTGTTGCAGTATTGTCTGTACAACGTTGGGGACTGGGGAGGGTGGAGGGAAAAGGCTGCAGAGGAACAGAGATATGTATTCCCTTCTTGCCCGGAGGGCATTATTGTCTAATAGGCAGTTTAGTCAGATGTTTACTAGATGAGAGTCAGGGGAACTTGAGATCTCTAGGGAGAATTCACGCAAAGCTGGCGACTACAAAAACGCCCCTGAGCAAGTGAGTTTCTAGCAATAACACTGTCACTTTTACTGGGAAATTAAAAATTAAAAGGGAAATAAATCATGCTTCTTAAATATACCCCGCCAGTTGTCCCTCTTGGCCTTATAGACAATTTAAAGAGAAACACTAAAATATAAAAGCTACACAAAGAGCCTTTCAACAATATTTGTTTAAGGTCTGTATTTTATTAGCTGTGGACACCTGTCTTTTGTTCCAGCTTCATTCAGTTGTTGAACTCTTTTCTGTAGTAGTTCAAGATATTGTTTTGCCTTAACATCCAGAGTTAAGGCAATATATCCAACACTTAAATTTTTTATGTCTGTGTGTATGTGTAAACACATTGTTTCTTTAATAAAAACTCAAAGAAGCTCACTGAATGAGATACCTTCATGACTTTAGATGTATTCTACACTTGAAACTCAGAATGTTTTTCTAACTAATATTTATAGTTAGCATTAGGTAGCCCTGGTAACTTGTGAATTTGGCCTTCTGAAATGTGAGTCTAAGTCAGTCTTTACATTTTTGTAAACATTTACAATTACATTTTGGTTTTGCACATGTAGAACACAAATTGCATGATCTGTCTTGAAGCAATGAGGTTTGTAGCAGTTTTCAAAATACTTATCGAACATGCATATATTCTGTAGAGAGAGACATCACTATGTTTAGGCAGACAAGAGAACTGGAAACTGGTTTGGCTTAAAAACACGGTAGTATTTGTTTAGGAAATGTATTGGGTTTGTAAGAAAATATCTTGTACAGAGAGGAGATGAAAAAAGCCCAAATGAAAAGAAGATCATACTGATCATGTGAAGTGTTCGTAGAAATGCCCTGTTGTAATACAGCCCTCAAATTTCCCTTTCTGCAGCTGATGTCTTGAGTGAAGTTCTTTTTCCTGTGGGATGTGCTGGATGGGAGGTTGGCTTGGGCTGCCTTGGCTAAGGTGTTATTGGCCCCTAGGGAGCAGGCATAGGGTGCTGCGCAGTGGTTGGGTTGCTGCCGAGAGCAGAGCGCTGGCTGTGTTGGCTGAGACGTGGGGGCAGCAGGGATGGGGAAGCTCTAGGACCGTCAGGGTGTCTGGACTGTGTGGGGATGCAGCTCAGGGATGGTAGGTGACTGCTTCATTTCTAGGATCCCTGCCCTGTGAAGGAAGAGTTCTTATGTCCTGCATGGGGTTGGTTGATGGACTCTGTGCTTGAATCAAGATGCATTTGCAGAACTGCATGCAGAAAGCATCCTGACTGCTTGCTATCTGCAATAACTTTACTTAGCTTTAGGAGTTGCTTGCTTTTGTGGGTGACATAGAAGTTCCCCCATATACACTGTGTGATGTATATGTCTCAGGCTGAGCCTCTTTTCCAATTTACAGCTACTTTGTTGTCAATTAAGAGCTTAATGCTGCAGGAGGATGACAATGAGGATAATCCCAATTGTGACAGTGACCAGACATGTCAGTTTGGAGAGGGTCGGGGGACACAGAGCAGTTCCTCTCTCTCTCCAGCCCATGTGATGCTCTCGCTCAGCAGAGCACAGAGTGCTGTTGTTTCACAGCTTCTCTTAGGATAACACAATTATCCTACCCATACAGCCTTACTTAGGGAACTTCAATTTGCTGGCAGGGAAAGTGCTGATGCTACAGCACTTACATGGTAAGTTTGTGCTTATGTGCTACCACTTTATGTGGTAGGAGGAAAATACCTTTTTTAAATAAGAAACTACTTTTGTTATAAACAAACCTGTCACACTCAAACAAGGAATGCTATCACTAAATCCCTGCTCTAGTTGCCTTCTAGAGTCAAAGTGTTGATCACAGGAACAGGGTGGCAGGATTCAGGGGTATTAGTGGTCAAAAAATTCCCAGCATTTTATGTGGCTATGCCCTGAAAGAGCTTTCTGACAAACCTTAAAAGAAGGTGGCCTAACTGATCTAATGGTCGCTTCTGACTGTGAGAGCTGTACATGCTGTCTTTGCTGCACTCTGATTGCATAATCACATACTCAGGTTGGAAAAGACCTCTGAGATCAAGTCCAATGTATGACCAAACACCACCTTGTTCACTAGACCATGGGACTGAGTGCCATGTCCAGTCTTTGTTTAATGTTATGTCATATTTACATAATGTTATGTCAGCAGTAATCTGCTAGAGTATTCAAAGTCTGAGTGTCACTGCTAGGGAAAGAGATTATGTCATTATGCTCATGTTGAAAGGGAGAAGTTGAAGGCAAGGTGACAAGTCAAGGCAAGCATTTTGGGCTAGCTGTGAGACGTGGGACACAGTCCAGACCTTCTTGTTCCTAGCCATTTAGGATCTTTGTTTTTTGTGCTTTTGTGATAATAACTTAAAAGATTTTCCATGGCAACAGGTGGTGCAATTGCTCATTTTCAGTCTTGCTGCAGGGAATAATGGTAAATAGACTGTCACTCTTCTATGACTGGGAGGAGCTCTGTGTCTGTGTACAATAGGCTTTGTTGTGATTGTGTGCTCTTTCTGGTGCATAACTATACCTACTCCTGTGCCTAAATCAATTTCCCTTTTCTGCCTTAGAAAAAATCGTGACCATAAACAGGGTCATAATTTTTAGAGGTCACAATTGCATAGAGCAGATAGACTGAGAGAGTTCACACCTCTGAAGGAGCTGTGTGGAATTGACCCTGCCTGGCTGCAAAAGAGAGAGAAGAAGTAAGCCTCATATCTACAAAGAAATGTTACCACATGTTGGAACTTC
>WBMY01015323.1:0-36445 GCA_013397315.1 Donacobius atricapilla | reverse complement strand
AATAATATTATTTATTAAAAAGGGAAATATTTTAAAAATACATGGAGTTAATTTCTCAAACTTACTGTGGAAGGATGCTATCATAGTACAATTTGGGTTAGTACTGTCACAGACTTTAGAAATGTGTGGTGAGTATTTGTGCGGCAGCTTTGGTCATAGAAAGATAATTTCAGGTCCTAACAAGCATGAGGAAATTCCATTACAAATACAATTGAATGCTGGTACATTTTATCTCTATGTCTGTAAGAAATGGTCTGTATCTAACAGGCTAGTTTAGGGAGAATGATGAAGCATTGATCTTTTGGGCATTATCACATATGCAGACTAAAGTTGTGTGGAATGGAAAAGTTTCTTTATTAATGAACAACAAAAAAGGTTGGTTTGTATTTCTGCTGTGACCAACACAGATCATCTCTTGCCTGTTTTATTCAGAATGGTAAAAAATCTTACCTGAAACATCTGATAATTATTTGTAGGACAACTTTCCACTAAACGGAACCAGACTGCAGAATAATTTTTGATGGAATGAACACATGTACTATCCAAGTGCTTTGTTCTATCCAAGTGCTGTGTTCAGTGCTGCAAGATCAGGATATTTAATTCCTTCGCTTTATTTTTGTGCAAGACTGTGGTTTGCTTTTTCTTTCCTATGTTAGTATTGCCCTCTACTGCACGAAATCAGAACTGCCCACCTGTATTGCAAGCCTGAGGCTGTCGGCAGACAAGGCATCATCTGCTTTCCCTCCTCTCTGGCGCCTTGGGCTGACAGAGCAGGGAGAAGCCATCCCTACCTCCGACAAGCAGGATGACTGGCCAGGGTATCCAGATATGAGCTCCTGAAGGGCANCTGCACTCTGATTGCATAATCACATACTCAGGTTGGAAAAGACCTCTGAGATCAAGTCCAATGTATGACCAAACACCACCTTGTTCACTAGACCATGGGACTGAGTGCCATGTCCAGTCTTTGTTTAATGTTATGTCATATTTACATAATGTTATGTCAGCAGTAATCTGCTAGAGTATTCAAAGTCTGAGTGTCACTGCTAGGGAAAGAGATTATGTCATTATGCTCATGTTGAAAGGGAGAAGTTGAAGGCAAGGTGACAAGTCAAGGCAAGCATTTTGGGCTAGCTGTGAGACGTGGGACACAGTCCAGACCTTCTTGTTCCTAGCCATTTAGGATCTTTGTTTTTTGTGCTTTTGTGATAATAACTTAAAAGATTTTCCATGGCAACAGGTGGTGCAATTGCTCATTTTCAGTCTTGCTGCAGGGAATAATGGTAAATAGACTGTCACTCTTCTATGACTGGGAGGAGCTCTGTGTCTGTGTACAATAGGCTTTGTTGTGATTGTGTGCTCTTTCTGGTGCATAACTATACCTACTCCTGTGCCTAAATCAATTTCCCTTTTCTGCCTTAGAAAAAATCGTGACCATAAACAGGGTCATAATTTTTAGAGGTCACAATTGCATAGAGCAGATAGACTGAGAGAGTTCACACCTCTGAAGGAGCTGTGTGGAATTGACCCTGCCTGGCTGCAAAAGAGAGAGAAGAAGTAAGCCTCATATCTACAAAGAAATGTTACCACATGTTGGAACTTCCAAATAGGTCCAAGGAAACTGGGCACCTAGGCATCCGTGTAGAAATTTGGGCCAAGATCTGCAAATGCACTAGTACATTTCCCTAGGTGAAAAACGTGTTTCTTTCTGGTTCTAAAAGCACTTTGTGTATGGATTTCTGTACATTAGTCTTGGCTAGCACTGAGTTGTGTGTAATATGCTATTTTTTAATATTGAGATCAGTCATGGTGTGACTTGGCTTGTCAAATACTTATGGAGGAAATTATTTGACTTTTAAAAAATTCTGGGAAGATAGTCCTGGGAGTTTTTTGTTTAGTTGAAAGGAAAAGTAAACAACAGGAATGAAAGAGTAGAAAATATATTATCTTGTTTATAAGCAAATAAGCATAATAGCAGAACACTGTGAATAGGAAAACAGTTTCTCTCCACTGTCATCTCCATCCTCTGAGGATGATAGGTGACTTCAGAGAAAAAAAATGGTGTCTTGTGCCAGTAAGCATGATTAGCACTATTTGTAAATGTTTAAATTACAAGACTGGATCTACAGAAAAGGTTCTTATCTTGGTCCACTGCAGATATGTATGACCTAGGGGAGACCTACTGTCACATCATGTACCTCAGCTTCCCAGTCTCTAAGGAAGGATGTTTGCTTGAGTGGAAGAAAAGATTGTGAGACTTACTCATTTATGCTTCTAAATTATTTTGAAGTCATGAGATGGAAAAGTTAAACAAACAGAGATATATTTATAATAATATTATAACATACAAATATATAATATTTATATTACAAATATTATTATAANGTTTTATTCAGAATGGTAAAAAATCTTACCTGAAACATCTGATAATTATTTGTAGGACAACTTTCCACTAAACGGAACCAGACTGCAGAATAATTTTTGATGGAATGAACACATGTACTATCCAAGTGCTTTGTTCTATCCAAGTGCTGTGTTCAGTGCTGCAAGATCAGGATATTTAATTCCTTCGCTTTATTTTTGTGCAAGACTGTGGTTTGCTTTTTCTTTCCTATGTTAGTATTGCCCTCTACTGCACGAAATCAGAACTGCCCACCTGTATTGCAAGCCTGAGGCTGTCGGCAGACAAGGCATCATCTGCTTTCCCTCCTCTCTGGCGCCTTGGGCTGACAGAGCAGGGAGAAGCCATCCCTACCTCCGACAAGCAGGATGACTGGCCAGGGTATCCAGATATGAGCTCCTGAAGGGCAGGAGAGGTTGGAGCTGGTTAGTGCAAGATTTGGCAAGTGAGGCTGCTGGGGCTGAGTCAGAGGCTCGGGATGAAACAGGTCCTCTGTGGCCAGGTTTGTGAGCTGCTGAAAGCAGGGCCAACTGATGAGTCTCCTGGTACCTTCTACAGCAGCCTTGCTTTTGGTACCTTGTCAGGTACTTTGGAGTGAGACATTGCAGTTTCCTGGAAGAACTAGCACTGGGCTTATGTAGTTTAAACTTGAATTGCTTGGATGATCTCTCTTCTATGTCGCCCCTAGCCTAGTAAAATCTGATGTGTCTCTGGCACGGGGTTGAGCCATTTTCGCGTACAGACCAAATCCAAATGTTCTAGTCTGGAGTGGAGGCAAAATTATTCTTGCTTGAGGGGCTTCAGGCATAAAGAAGAGGAAGAAAGATACAAGGGGGCACAAACTCCACAGAGTTCAATGTCCAGAGGTGTCCAAGAGTAACAATTGGCTGGTAGAAGTCTGTATTCCCAAATTCTAGGACATACGTTTTTGTAAACATGCATGTTTGGTATTTTCTCTTAGACATTTGCCTTGTAGGTGTTCACTGGGCCTCATGCCTTAATATGCTTTGTCACAGACTGTAGCTGTAAGGGATGAGGAATGTGGCAGGAGTCTAGAGAAAAATCCAGAGGCTCAATGTATTTGGTGAAAACACACTGAGATACATTGCTCTGCAATGTGAAATCTCATCATGGTCCTTCAGTGAATGTGCTTTCTATGTCTAGGTTTCTTTTTCTCGTGTTTCAGTTTTAGGAGTCTCAGTACTCAGAGTGATGTCTTTTCCAGGCTGTTTGGTTTGAGAACAGAAGGTGGTATGAAAAAGTTTTGCATCACTGCATGCTGGTGTCTGTGCAAGGAACCTGCACAGAGTTTGTTGAGTGCCTCTGTGGGCAGCAGCCATGATATCTATATTTAGTAAACTGCTCTGTCTGCTCACTGCTGGCCAAATACTGGTACCTGGTGGCTTTTACAGATCCATTGCTAGGAAATATGCGGAAAAATGCTTGGTTCTACAAAGGTGCAGAAGGCTTACCTGTGTTAGTTCAGGAGAATACAGTGTTTAATATTACAAATCATAAAATTGATAGAACATCAAGACAATATACTTTATTATTTTCGTTTAATATTAGTTTTCTATCATTTTGGTGCTTGGTAGCCTGAAGACTGGGTACTGTGTATTACCAGTGCCCCCTCCCGGATAAGACCAGGTTTGTTCTCAGCTGCCTGGCCCCTCCAGTGCTTCCCCCAAAGCACAAACATGCTGAGCCACGGCTTGTGAAAAAGCTCAGCTCCTGCTTTCTCTGACTGTTGCCAGGTGACCCTATGACACAATGACAAAATCGCAGGAAAGGTTCAAGATTGTTTTGATCAAGAGAGAATTATCATAAATGCAAGGGTTTGGGATTTTTTTGTCCTGTACGGGGGGGGCAAGTCAAGCGTTTGCTGCATTTATTCTGCTTTTGCTGCTCGCAAACTAGATAATAAAAAGGCTGAATAATGCTTCATGTGATACAAAAGCCTGGAAGTATCAAATTTCTTAACTCTCTAAGGAATAAGAAACTTTCTCTCCTGTGATCGAAAATGCTTCATAAAAATGTGTTGTGAGCTTTCTCTCTGTACAATGAAACCCAGGCATGAGGAGAGGAATTGGCTCAGCCAGAATATTCTAGCAGATTTGCAGGAACAGCCTTGAGTTCCTGCTTTACTGTTCTGTGCCCTATAGATTGAGTTCTACTGCTTCAGTTCAGTAGAAACTACCGAGCAGAGTGATAACAGACTGTGGGATCTGGTTGGGATTTTGTCAAAAGTTTGACTTTGCAAGATACAGTTCTCATACACAATTACTATGTAATTTGTAGCCTGTTACAGATCCGTCTTTGCCCATGCCAAAGGAATACTTGTCCCTATGTACTTATTATGTCGTTCTCTGACTTCTTTTCCCTCTGCATAGGAAGTATTTTTATTAGGGTCTGGTTGCTTTTCACCAGGAATAACTCCGGTCCTGCCGTGATGGCTGTTGAGCTGAAGTATTTTTTTCCCTTGATAGATGCCCAGATTGGGTCATTTGCTGTTTGCTGTGTTTGGACAAATTTTATTTCTTGCATGTCTTACTGTTCAGTAAATTGCAGCCACAGATTTCTGTCTTTAACAGGGCAATAAAGAATCCTTCACTCTCTGCAAGCCTATCTCCCATCATGGTCTCCTGTGGAAAATCTTTGGAGTTTATATGTGCATCATGCCTCAGAGGAAGCTATCAAACAAGACTTGGGGCTGTACTGGGAAAGGGTTTATTAACCTGACTGATGTGAATGAAGGCTGCAGGATACTAAGAGACTTAACTACTGATGGTGGAGAGACTCTGTAGATAAGAACTGCTTCTGGAAGGACAGTTTAGCAACAGGGTGATAAAGTTGCAATCATTTCACTCCCCTGTGAGTAATGGAACAACAAAAATTTTTGTAGGAAAGTTCAGTTATTATTATGGACTAGGTTTCAGAGTAGATTCTGGGGGTCTTGCTTCAGGGGAATGGTTTATGGTTCACTAAGTTATTTAGAGCTGTTCATTGAAGTGCTCCTCTTGAGATGTAAATAAGCCTTCCATCTGACAACTGCAAAGTGATAGTTCTGGGGACAGATGAGAATGTCCCAGGGAATTCCTAGCATGCTTGCCAGCCTTAGATGAGATCTGTGTATGTAGATCCACATACATAACTTTCCTCTAATAATGTGGGGTTTATTTTGATGTGTATTTTGTAGTATCTGATCTACCAGCAGATGGGAGTCTGTCAGCACAGCTCCTTCCACTGTGGTTAAAAGCAGATGAGTTCAGATGGGTCTCAGGAATCCTTACTTCCCCTTCATCATGGCAGATCACTGGACACAATGTTCTTATTGTTTGCCAATTACTGTCTTTTTCTCTCTTCTACATTTATTAAGTTGAGGAGTGCTATCCCTCTGTTAAATACATTGTTCTTTTTAATTTTATTTTCCCCCTTTTTTAACCTTCTGTATTGTCTTTTTAATTTTTTTTTTAAGTTTTTATTTTACTTCCCACTGCATTCAGAAAAAAGAAAAGCTTCCTGGAGCTTTAAAGCAGATTATCAACAGAGATGTAGATAAGATAATGCATTACTTCATCTCTGATGTGCTGGCCTCCACAGGTCAAATATTAGTTCCTTAAATGCAAGCTCACACTTGCAATATTTTAGACATTACTATGTAGCTCAGCAGTTGGTGGATGTTTCAAGTGTTTAAACTGCTCTACTAGCAGGGATGTTTAAGTTGAAGCTTGAGGGGTGTAGGGGACAGCTTAATTATCAAAGGCTCAAAGAGTGGGTCAGGTTTGGGTACATTGGCAGAGCAGTTTCCAGAGTTTTAAGTTCAAATTGAAATGGCCTTTTGCTGTGCAGATCTCATTTACTTTCCTCTAATTGGTCCCTCATCTGCTGCCCTAGCAGGACGTATCTTCAGAAATTCTGCTTACATTGACTATTGTAGTTTTTTGTTGAGGGCATCGTGATATTCCTGCATTGTAAAACTCTGCTGTCTGTCTCGGGCTTCAACACAGATCTCATTCTTAATGAAAGATCCTCCAATTTATATTTTTGCATTGGAAGGAATAACTTCTCGGGTAGTTAGGGGGAACTATATTATATCCCTACATAACAGCTGAATTTACTTTCACTGCATTCAGTTAGTTTTGCTGCTCTATCAAATTAGTTTTGATTTGCTATCATTGCTTCTCCTTATTTCCCTGTGTTGTACTTTTTTTTAATCAGAGAGACTGGAACAAGGCTGCAGTGGCTACTTGAATCCTTTCCATTCAGTTGTTGTAAGAGAGCGGAGGAATCTTCTCTGTTGTCAGCCTCTCATTTGTGGTAGTAACACTGCTGTTTTGTACAGCCCTTGGAGGGCTGTATGGATGTTTCTGATGAGTGTGGCAGTGTCACAGCTGGTGAGGAAACTTGGGTTATCTTGTGAAGGGGACACATGTACACCAGTAGCAGAGGTTGGGTCTTCTTCTTTCTCAGCATGTTGGAAGAGAAGTATGTGTCTGGCTGGGGGCTCTGTTTGTAATGGGCAGGATTTCTCTTTCCCCCAGCCAGGTGTCAAACCTGTCATGGCAAATTCACTGAAGGCTGGTGTGAGGGATTAGAGGGGGAAGCTAGCCAGAGTTTGCAGGCCTGCAGCCACGCAACCCTGTTGCTGGGACTGTAAAGAAAATCCAAGAAGCCTGTGGGACAGATTGGTGAAAATCATGGTACCTGATTATTCTTGGTTCTGTGAAGGAAGGCCAAACATCAGAAGCAGTCTAAAGAGGTGAGTAAGCAGAGGTCATGTGCAAGGCTGAGGCAACACAGGTATGTTTTCAATCACTGTGGTAAACAGTTGAATTCCTTCTGATAAGGGATGGGCATGGGCCAAACCTGCTGATTGCAGAAACCTCCTGATGGGTGTTGTACCACTTTTCTCATTTGGCACCAAAGATCTCCACAGAAGAAAGGGTGGGTGGTGATTTATGACTTCTACTGAACACGGAATTAAAGATCTACATATATTTGCTTACAAACACAAAGCGCAAATAAACCGGGCTTTAGTAGAGAAGGTCAATAGACAGTGGTCTAGAGCATATGCAGAGCAAGACTCCATGTGACCTGAACTGCAGATCAGTTTGAAAAGCATAAGGAGAGATCCTAAGGAGTTCAGAGGCAATACCCATAGCTACATATGGTGTGTCAAAATGCAGTTATCTCTAGAAGATGGAAACCTCCCATTTCGGAGCCTATGGCTTAGTATGTAGGAGGTTTGCCACCTGTGACATTAGCTAGAGGTGCTTTGCCATGCATGTGCGTATTTGTGTTCATGGAGTCAATGTACGTTGACTTCATGATTCATTTCAACAAGTGCTTCTAGACTGTTAAGGTTTTTTGAGGCCCTGTAAAACTGATGGTGACATGATTTACTTGGAATGGAATTGGGTGGATTGTTAAATAGTGCTTCAAATTATTTGATTAAGTCAGATGTTTTTACAGCGCATGAATTACATACAGACTTTGAGTTGATTCATAATTGTTTGGTAAAGATTATGTTTATTTCAGCCTATAGCATATGCACAGTTGTTTACTTAAACTCTTGCTTTCCTCAGTGTGGCTGGTCCTGTAAATAGTATGATTTTTCATGCTGTGATTTTGGATGCCTGTGGGTTTATATTGACAAGCTAAGCAAATGTCAAAAATGCATACTTTGTGAATACATTTCATAACTTCCTAGTGTTGGTCCACAGAACATAGTGATCTTTTCCCAGCACTTAGATCTGTAAACCCACTTAGAAGAGAATTGGAAAAATCCTGTGGATGAATACTTACAGTACAGCCCAAAATGGATGGATTCAACGTTGGGAGTAAAGAGCAGTATTGTGTAACTTGATGAAGGTATTCAGTGGATACTGGTGGGCTCTTCAGCCATAAGTAAATTAGGTGAAGGTAGTGTAACACATAGGTGATGCTGTCATGTAAACAGCAGGTTTTTGACAGTAGAATGTTTGGAAAAGCAGTTACATTCTTGGCCTCATCCATTTAGGGCCTCCATTCTCCCTGGTATCTGGCATTCCTGCTTGCCACTCAGTTAAGATCAGCTTTTTTCAGGACCTGAGGTTTTTGGTATGTCTTTGGCCAGCTTCATAGTCATCCTGCTGCTCCTAACCTCAGAGGATCCTGCCACATTTCTAGAAACTTCTGCTTGACTTCATGCAAGTCCATCATGTGATGTTAATAACTCAGGAACATAAAATGATTGAGAGGGAGATTGGGAAGCAGAAGAGGAGGGAGAGAGCAAATAAGGACGTGGAGCATTGTTAGTGGGTAGGGGAAGTTGGGATACTTGTTCCTGATTATGTTTAAAGAGGAATCATGAGTCTGATGATCTTTATATTCTCAAGGCTTCTAATCCGCTTGCTCTAATCCTCTTACAGCATCTGCTCTATTGGACTTTTATCTGATCTCTCTGTCTCTCAAACAATCTGTTGACGCTCCCCATGTTGAGTCACTTTTGCCCCATCCCCAGAGAGACATTTTGGTATCTTCTTGCTCAAATGGGTCAGCGGATTCTGCTTATTCTGGGGTCCTTGAGGCTAGTCTGGAGTAATTTAAACCATAATTTGGCTACATCCTTCAGTCAATCTGGATTTGATGTAGCTGACAATGGTAACTGTGATACCCCTAGTTCTCTGTTATATAGCAACATTTACAATTGTGGTAGACCAAATTTTTGAGACTTGAAATTGCAAAGAATGAGCTGTAAGTGTATTCATTTGGGATTTTTTTTTTTTCCAGTGGTGACTACAGCAAAAATAAAATCTGGAGAAAATTTGTTTTGGCTTCTCTGTTCATTAAACTTCATGATGTAACTAGAGTGGTCAAACTACCCTGTGTCCTAAATTCAAATTCTCTTCCAGAGAGTATTCATCAGCGACTAGTAAAACACAGTATCACATGTCAAAAACTGAATTTCATGTTTTGAGCTGGAGAGCTTTTGAGAAGAAATTCCAACATCATCTGTAGTGAATCCTTCCAAAGAAAACAGGGACCTGTCATAACTTTTAGGAACTGTGTGCTTTTCAATAGTGCAGAGTGAAGAGTTATTAGCAGAATTATGAAGATTTTAGGCTGCAATTATATCTTATGAGGTATTGAAAACTTGGTCTCAGTTATTGGTTAAGCTCCAGCCGGGTAGAAACAGCTGACATGAATACCCGCAATTTGAATAGAAACAGAGGTTTTTCTTTGAGCATTGGAGAACGTCTCATGCCCTTGTGTGGGAGAAGCTAATGCCATGGAATGAACAAAATGGAGTCTCTTGTGCCTCCCATAATGCTGTTTTCCCTGGGCTGTTGAAAGAGCAAGCACTATTTCTGGGAAGTATGGAACAGAAGCATTTTAGCTGTATTTGGTGATCCTAAAGGAATGCAGAGTGCCCCATCTGGGAATTCTGGTTTATCTCTTTAAAGCAGCATGAGGACAAAAGCCATGATCAGTACACTAGCTTATTCAGTTTCCACTGCACAAAATCAGGTAGGCAACAGCAGCAAGATATTTGGGGTAGTAAAATGTTCCAGGACCTTGGTTTGGTTTTTTTTTAGTGGTGGTTTGTTTGTTTGTTTTTAGTGAGCCTGGCATACAGTGAGGCAGAAGCTTCTATCAAAGCATAAAAAACCCACTCCGATATTGCTATTTTTGAGGTCAAAAGTCTCACACGCCCAAAAACCACACAAACTGTAGGACACAGATCCTGCTGGCTCTCAATAGCTTCTCCTTCTGGTCCTGCTGCCTCTCTACCAGAGTGCCAATCCACTGACTTAATGAAGGCTAATGGTACAATTAATCACACGCACCCGCAGCACAGCAGTTCATGAGACCTGAGTAAATGTGACAGCTGCTCTGAGGGAGAAAGGGGAAAAAAAGCCCACAATGATGACAAGAAGGAAAACAAGCTCTTTGGTAAAAGGAAGCAGTCAGAGCAAAAAGCATAGAGATGGGCTGGGAGCCTTTATGAGCAAAGCAGAAAGCAGTCGTACCCAGCTGTCCTGTTTTAAAGTGTCTCCAGACATTTGCTTTTCTCTTTCTACCTTTGGCCTCTACTTTCTTCAGATTATGCTTGAGGGCTTTTCCTCACTTCATTTTCTCTTGGATCCATTCCTTTTTTGTTGTTGTGTTTTTTTTTTTTCTTTTTTTTTATAAGTGATTATGCTGTTTGGTATTTTTCCAAGTAGTACATGGTATTCTGGGTCTTTTAGGTCTTACGGACAGAGTAAGAAGACTTTGTTATACTAGTTATACTTTGTGAGGAGTGGAATGTAGCTAATTTAGTTTGGAGCTGATAAAAAGACTAACTTTTGTGTCCTGATACATGGATGGTGGAAAGAACTTTGTTCTTGTCTCTGAATCTTTTTCTCCCAATATTCTTGTTACTTGTGCTTGAAGTCCTGTTGTATTTTGTCTCTTTTGTGCATCTCAGCTCTCTTTTGGAAGAGAGTGATAATGGAAAATTTCTTCTTGGTACAGCACAGAGGCTTGTGGTGTGATCTGAGTGGTCTTTCAAGATCTGATGTGGTGCATTATTTGCTAGAGCCATGGGAATAGTGGCAAACTCTAGAGGTGGAACTAAAATGGGAAGAGCTGAGGTAATTGGTATTGTAAATAAAATTTGCAATACTTTCATGTTTCTCCTCTTCTCTCTACAAGGTAGTTTTGTATCTTCTGGAATTAAGACCATAGGGGTTGTGTTACTTGTGGCACATTAATATCTATGCCAAGTAGGTGATCCAGATACCGATCAAGAAGCACTTAGGTATTTTAGGTCAGAAACAGGGAGGCACAAAGGTGCAAGAAGAGTTTGTCTCTGATGGCCAGAATAGGGGTTTGGAAAGTATTACCTGTATTTCTCTTTTTGCTTGTGACTGTCTATATAACTTTGAGCATATAGCTTAATTTAATCTCAGCTGGGGATAAGGAAGGAGAATCTCTGTTGCAGGTTAGCCTTACACATAGGGCTGTTCTGGGAATTCCTTGTAATGCTGTATATTAAGGAACAACCTTTGTTTTTCTCTCAGCCCCATGGTGAGAGCAAGTGAGATACTGGAAGGTGTAGTGCATTGTGATCTGGAGAATTTGGGCAGTGACACAAGTTGTATGTGTTCTTGCTTTTTATTAAGGGGTATCTAGAATCTTGGATATGTGCACCCCTGTGTTTGGAGATACAACCTGGAATTCCTGTGAGGTCATATAAAATTACTTGTGAGCTTTGTGATGAACATCAGCAAATAAGACTTTGAACTAGATCCCCAAAGAAAATTATGTGACCTGGTGCTATCTAACTGCTTCTTAGTTGCTCAAACCCTGAACAGTCCTTTAATTTTTTTATTTTTCCCCACTATTGTCTTATGCTAGAGGTCATTAGGCTGCTGTTTTCTATTTCCTGAAGTGCCTAAAACTCTGTGCAGGTTGTTTCTTTTGACAGTGCTGCTCAGTGCCAGTGTGTAGCTTGTGTCTGTTGGGATCCATAATCTTGGCACTAATTGCTCTCAGGAGTATAGTACCAGCCTGCTCACGGAGGTGATGGGAGCCACCCTTTTTGTCTGGTGTCCTGGTGGCTGCAGCACACAGCCCGCCTATGTAGCATTTCTCAGACTGCTGCAGCCAGCAGATAATTCTACAGTGGAAGGTCAAACTCTTTCTGCCTGTTTTTGAAGACTCTCTTCTGTGCTTGAAATAATTAAACAGTCATGATGTTTGAAAGCAAAGTAGGAGCAAACCAGCGTACAAGCATAAACATGGATATGCAGTTTAGTGTTTAGGACTGGGCAGGACTTGGGAACCTGGTTTTCTCCTCTCAGGAGGAATATTTTAATGTCTGAATGCAGCAGATTCACTCTTTCATACTCTGCTCTGTACATCCAGGAAAGGGTTACTGCCTAACTCAGAGTTGCAGTTTTGAGTACATGGCAGAGACGTGAAGAGTAAGGGTTTGACATACAAGAGTTGTCCGTGTCTGTCATTCCCACTTGGTGATAATGCTGATTGTTCGGCAGGATGGTTGAAAGAGAGACTGGTTACACATAGTGAATGTAACTATGTATCTGGTTTATCAGCATTTGCTCAGTGATTCTGTTTCAGGAATTCCCAAGGAGCGTAGGAACTTGAGGGGCTTTATATGGAAAGATGTGTGCTGCTCTTAAATATTTACTGCATGACACCTGTGCTGAGAAGGAGGATTCAATTATTTTCTTTGCGAAGTATTATTATTTCTATTTGTTTAATTTTTTTTGGTTCCAATTTGCCTTTTTAAAGGTAGTTTCAGTTATGTCAGTAATTAGCTAAAAATTTTGCAGTAATAACTGAATAAGAGGGCTAAGGTGAAGGAAGTAGTTTGCTGATCTCCCCAGCACATCTGCAGCCCTATTAATTTAATTAGAGCTGCACTGTATAAATATTTAACTAATTTTAATTTCTTTTGAAGTTCCTTTGGTTTTCAAATAGTTCCCAGCTCCAGATTATCCTTTTTATTCTTCTCTATATTTGAGATAGAGAGGAGGTAAAAAAACCCAAACAAATCTTGTCTCCGAAATGTAATCAAATGGTAGACTCATGAATTTTTGCCTTTGTGCCTACTCTGTTCCTAAATTAATTTCTTTCAGGTCCTCTGCTATGATATGAAATGAGGACTGGCTCTGTGGTTCCAAGGATGCCTTTTCCCATTCTGCTGTTTTTGAATCCTGATGCTGGTGAGAACCAGCTTGGTGCAGGACTGTGTGGAGAAGGAGTAACGTGCTACTTGGAGCTGCTCAGAGAAGCAGGAGTAGCTTTGCCTGTGGATGGCACACAGAATTATCATGGGAAGGTCTTCAGAGACAGGCCAGAGGAATGTTTCTGTCCTGGTGCTTTTTTTAATTTTTTTTTTTTTTTAGCTTATCACTTGTTGAACCATTGCCTCTGTTTCCTCAGGTATAACATGGTGACAGCAGCTCATGATGCCTGCTCTTGGAACTGGAGGGTTTGAATTCAGTGGTGTGTGGACACAGAAGACACTATTTTTTGTGCAGTGCCCTCGATGCTGGGTTGTCTCCTTGAGGCTTTGCTGTACCTGGTTGGGTTGAGCTGGTTCCGGAAGGATTGCATTAGTGGGCTCCCCAGCCCAAGACTTGCCAAACAGCCTGCAGCATTGAGGTCCCCTCGTCCTTCTGTCCCTGTATGTTACCAGGCTCTTGAGTTCACTCAGCTGGCCCCTGTCAGTTTGCCTGCTCTGGGGTTGACACCTGATCATCTGGTCAAAGGCCATGGGCTCCAGCATCCTGATCTGCAGGGACAGCAGAGAAACAAGGTTATGGGTATGGGAATTGTCATGATTTGGGAATCATCCAGCATAACTGAGGAACTATCCTGGGCTTCTCCATCCTTAATATAGTCCAGGTTCACTGTGGTGCGTTAATATGATTTCTGTGTAAAGGGAAACGTACTTGCCTTTTATTTCCTCCTTAGCATAGTTATGTTTTCAGCTATGAAGGCAAGACAAAGCTAGAGGTTTTGGGGTGAATTTGCCACAGAAAATGCAAGTTCTAGGATGTTGGAAAACCTGGAGATACTCCAATGACATCCATCCTTGCTGATGACCAGGGAGCATTTCAGTGCCTAGAGGACAGTGGAAGGGATGCAGTCTGCCAGGCTTAACTGGAGAGCTGCTGTTGCTGATGATAGGATCTATAGGAGGGATGTGGATATGGCATTTCATTGTCAGAAATAAGCACAATATTATGTCACATACTATTTCTGTTTTTCCAGTACTAATGAGGATCCAACCCATCCTTTGTGATATTGTGGTTCTCCTTTATATTAACAGAATCTCCTACCTGAATGCCAGTAAATTGCTTTAGCATATTCCTGTCCTTTGCCTAGTCAGATCAATATGAGTATTAAGTGAGATGTGGTCCAAAATTGAATCCTGTGCACTGTTCTTTCAGATTCCTTCCAACCCAAGAGCTCTACTGTAAGCCAGTCTGTTGTCATCACTGTTTTAACAAGCTTCTTACTTAGCATTGGTTCTTCTGCAAATTTCTGTCCTTTTTGATTTAACTAGGAATGACTATGATTATAAGAGAATACATGTATTTGAATATCTTTTTAACAGCTATGCTCATTACTTTCTCAGGGTTTGGCATTGCCTTTTAGTTCACTTCAGGACAAACATAGAGTGGCTGAAATTTGCACAGTGGCTGTATCTCAGAAGGGTCTTTAGGGATGCACATGGGAATTGTATATGCCTGTAACTGTGCCTCTGCCAGTTTGGTGAGAAAAAGAGAAGTGGCAGATTTAGTGTTTGAGGGCATGTCTGCATCACTGCTTGTGTAAATTGGTGACCTGGAGTTTGTCATATTATGTAGAAGAGAAGTTTTGTGCAAATGTGAGAGTAAACATGTCAGTATAGGATTTGGTGATTTGCTGACAAATTCATGTGAATGTGCAGCTGTTTGTGGAAAAATGCCAGCACATGGAGACACGTGCTTATGATAAGAGACTTAGCGGTATGTTATTTCATGCATTTTTGGGTTATCCATAAGTTTAAATTTCTACACTGAAAGGAAAGAACTTCTTTTGGTTTGTTTTTTATCTTCATTTTTGTGACCAGCTGGTACAGCCATGAAAACGGTAGTTGGCCAGACTGAGAGACAGCTTAATGAGAATGGCCCAAACAAGACCACCCACCTTAAAATTCTCTCCAGCTCTCTGCTTCATATCTTTATGAAATAGCAAAGATCTCTGTTGCTTTGAGGCTAAGGGACTGAGGAAGTGCTGCCTGCCTAGATACAGAAGCATTGTATTTCCTTCAACATGACAAATGTACAGTGTCCCACACTGAGCTGATTGGAATGGAAGTTGCTCCCAATCTCTTGCTGCAATACTTTCCCTGCAATACTGAAGCCATTGTCTGCTTTCAGCCACAGGCTCTTACAGACCTCATGTTGTAATGTTCCTGTCACAGGTTACTATAAAAGTTAGGATCAGTGTTTGTCATTTCACTGGCCCAGATCAGGGCAAGGAGAGTTGCAGCGTTCCCATTTGTGGTTCCTGCTTCAGCTGAGGAGTTGCATCAGGCTTTCCACAAAGAGGAGAGAAGTTCATGGCAGCTGTCTATCATAAGATGAACATGAGTGGCCATTATGATTCATAACATGTTTCTGTTCTCCAACAGCATCCAAAAGTGGATGTCTGTGGGAGAGTATAAAACCAAGTCACACTGTATTAGATGTTCTGTGATGATTTCTGTCCAACTCTGTCTCCCAGCCTCCAGCCAAGTGCTGGAGGGAAAAGGTCCTGTATTGACCTCCTTCTTCAGCACGGTAGAATCTGGAGGATGCGATGTCAGGAGAACCTATTTTCTTTTGTGCTTGCTCTTCTAAAAGCCTCTGGGAATTTGCTGAGGAAGGAAAGAACATCTTTTCATACAGCCTTTGGTGGTGTTGCTGGCTGAGAGATTCTTCACAAGGGGCAAAAAAGGGAAACAAACATGAACACTATCTGTATACCATTAAAGTCTTAGTTCCTCTAGCATGTGATATAACTGAGTCAGGAGGAGGAGACGCACATGAACAGAGGCTGTTTTGTAGGAGTCAGATGTGAAAGCTGAAGCACTGGTGTCAGGAGTGAACCTGGATCTCCAGGGGGCAGCTTGAGGACTTCCTTCAATCTGTATTTTATGTGTGGGAATTAACTGTGATGTTTTTAGACCTGATTAGTGCATGGGGGGTATGCTCATGGCAGTGATGTGGGCTTGGAGGCAGATGATTTTACGTGGTGAACAAGGGAGGGTTCATCTTAGAATACTGGTGTTTGGGCTGGGTACTCTGGGACAAGAATATCTAGGAAGGTTCATGGGCTAAAGAAGGGGTATTTGCTTCTGCCTTGTAAACTCAGTCACCCTTGGATAGCTATCTTACAGCTTTAAAAAAACAGACTGCTTAAACTGATCTATAGGTCTACATCAAGTGATAATATCATGAGGCCTATGAGAAGTCTGAACCAGTCTTCATGACCTGCTATATAGTTTGGTTCTTGCAAAAGCTGCTGGGACTTGTTGCTGCAACTAATACTCTCATGGGTATGACAATAGAGTCTCTTTTGACTGTGTTGTGCATGTTTGAATCATGGAAGCAGCTTGAGGTATTTCTTGTAACAAACTGAATGGCACAACTAACCAAACAGAAGGCAGCAGAGGATAAATCAGATTCAGTAGGCCTTTTATTCAAATGGTGAAGAGCTACCCATTGTGGGGGAAGACTGTAGGTCAGATCAGTGGCCACTGAATGCTGTCTTACTGCTGAGGGGATAAGTTGATGTGAATAACAGAGGATTCAAAACTATTACAGGATTTTCTTTTTTGGAAATGATGTCTGGCACATTTTCACTCTCCCTTGCTTTGTGAGGAAAGCCTAGAAGAACCTCAGACATAGGTTAGTGGTGTACAAATAGGAGAGGATGAGATTATATTTTCTGGATGTTTCTCTGTCTACTAAGATTACAGAGCAATCTAACACATGTAAAATTTTACATTGTTGCAACAACAACCATTACTATTATGTTAGCTTTTTGGTATCAGATTTCCCAAGATTTAATGCTGGATGCTATTTCAAACTGGAATTCTTCTCTGGAAATTATATCTTGGATTAACTTGAAATAAGATTGAGAATCCTCCTTAGCATGTACTTCATGATGTGAAACTGTCAAAGCCTTTATTTCTTGAAAACATTGCTTAGGCTGTATGGTCATCTGTCTTTTCATCTGTCTATTTCTAAATTTCAAATTTTCATTTCACATGAATAACCACTCAAAAATAAGTAATTTTAGTCCTCAGCCTGTTCCTCTGAGAAAACTGACAACTGTTATTGCAGACCCAGAAAGCTGATACATTGGTGCCTGGTGGGCTCAAAGAGTCTTCAGCAGAAGACATCTTGCTCTAGTTGTTTCATGAATCATATTTCCAAACATGGTTTTGAAAGAGTGTTTCTGAATGCATCAACTAACAGCATTCACCAGAACTTTGGCTTTCAAAATATGTACTTTTCTAGTATTGTTTTATGTTAGATGTTTATTTGGTTTTTTAAAGAGGAGAACTAAAAGTAATTGCTTTTGTTGTGAATAAACCATAGCAGCTCTTATGCAGCAGCTGTTTTTCAGGTGAATGAACAAATGCTGTGAACTGATCACTGTCAGATCTTAAATTATTAATCTGACAGTTAGAGAAAGCATATGGCAGCTCTTAAGATAAAGAGTTGATACGCTGTAAGGATTTTCAGGCTGTTGCAGTGCAGGCAGTGATGTGGGATGCTGTTAAGATGAGAAACAAGCAGCGTGCAGGATGTAAACAAACAGGTCTGCCTTACGCACCTCATGTTGTCTAAATCAACATTAGCTTTTATAAACTAGGAAGACATTCACAGTCCTTCCTGGTTTTCTTTTTGCTGCAGGAGTGGGGATTGTTTCATTCAAGCAAGTGAAAGAAAAATGTTTCCAAAAAGTAGCGGGAAGGTGGTAAGCAGGAAGAAAAGGGAAATTTGGAGCTTGTTGGTGCGGTGAGGAAGCAGTAATGGAGAAGCTCATCAGAGTATCACCTTGGCTTACCCTCTGTGTGTCTCTTGGTGGGCTTACCAGCAGGAATTTCTTAAATGGGTTTCTTTAGATCCCAAATGAAGATAAAATTGGAGGTCACATCCTTAATTATTTGATCACTGGTACTAGTGCTATTTTTTTCCTTGCTCCTCAAATTCATGACTTTTGGTATCAAATCAATAGCAGAGGCTAACAACCTGCTTTTTTGGTTATATTTCAGTGGGCAAAAGGCTGCTCTGATTTGAAAAATCACTGTTAACCTTTCCAAGTTTGGTCTGGTATTCCAGAGGAGTCTTTCCTTTTCTCCTTGGGCCTTTCTGCCACATGCACTCAGTGGAAACATGCATAAAGAGAAACAGAAGCGTTTTTTCCTTTCTTATTGCAAAACATTCCACAGGTGAGAGGATGTCTGCAGCAGGCCTGGTTGCTCTGCAGGGGACTCGGAATGATTGGGGTTTTGAAGACGCTGCAACGGCTCATACTGCCCTAATTAAACAGTGCTTGCTCTGAACTCATTACACTTTTCTGCTGTTTGCAAAAAAGTTCTTACGGCTGCTCTGTGGAAAGCTCTAGATTTAGTTTATACTGGTTACCTGTAAGTTCCAGTGCTGCTGTTTTGGTGACCCAGATGAGGCTGGGAGGAACAGGCACAGAGAAAGGGAGTGCTGTTCATGCCTTCTTTTTGATCAGTAGTTCTGTGGTTTGGTTTGGGTGCAGGCATACAGTGACCATGTCGGGTGAGGAGTATGGATGTAGGTTGGAGCAGTGAAGAGTCAGAGAAATAATGTTTTATAAAATTTTCAATCTACATCTGCTAAGGGTCTATGAATCATTCCAGCCTCTGGCCCTCTATATACATAATAATCTACAGGTTTTTACAGACTTATCCTTGAATTGAGTCAAACCACCCCTGTGCATTTAACACATTTGTTTCCATTTTAATTTGAAAATGAGGCTTGGTCTTAAAATGGTTAAATATATGGTGAGATACTCTTTACTAGTTCTTGATTAAAAAGGGAAGCCTTTTTTTTTTTTTAGTTGAAAGTTTTATATATAAGGGATTGTAGCCACAAAAAGGTGTTTAGGTGGGAGTGGTTTGTGTGCAACTGGCGTGTGACAATGGATGTTACTAGCACCATGTGGGGAAAGATAAGCAAAGAGGGGCTCTCCATCCTAGACTGCCTATGAATTCTTTCTGCAAAAATATTAGAGCAATGGCCCAGCACAGCAGGAGGGGAGGGTGCCTGTGGGGCTCAGTGCTGCAGATGCTTTGTAACATTTTAGCTCATTGTTCTATGTGAATAGAGCAAATAAGGCAGTCAGGCTAATTTGAAAAGATGCTCGATTAGGCATGGAGTGTTTAATATTCTCCCTTGATTCCTAACTGCTGTAGAACCTCCATTTTGCATTCTCAGAGCTCCAAATGGAGCCTGCTGCTTTCCCTTTGCAGAAATCCTGGGCTATGGGTGATATTTGGTGGCAGAGGCTGAACCAGTTATGTTACACAAACAAGTTCTCTGGTGAACCCTCCTGCAAAGGGCTTGTGTCCCCAGGACAGCCTGTGAGCTGCAGCAGGATGTGTCCATGGGTAGAGGGCAGCCAGGGAGTCCACAAGAACTGTCAGCATCTGGCATCAAGCAAGGTAGAGGCAATGATTCGTCAATTAATGTGTCAATTAACTCTGGTGAGGCCTTAGTGTATTACCCATTCCAGTTAAGTGGCCTTGCTGAATAAACAAGGATTCTCACTCAGGTTTTTCAGCAACCTCTGCAGTTTTGCAGCCACTGAATAGTTTGCTTAATTCGGTGCACGCCGGTATTGGGGACTCAAAATGCCAGGCCAGTCACCTGCTCTGGTGGCCAGACAGCCCTTCTTCCAGCTGCAGTGGCTGTCAGTCTTCTTGTGCTGTGCGTCCCCAGCATAGCTGCAGCTCCTGGTCCAGCTGTCGCTTCAGTGCTACGTGCTTCTCTGTAAACAGCAATAGCCACGGCTGTACAGGAGGCCTATGCAGTGTTTAATCTTTGCATTGAGATCTGTAGAAGTACCTAGAAGCCTCCCTCTATCTAGCCATAAATGCTTATTTTAAGTGTTCTAGTGAATATGTACGAGTCTGGTTTTGTAAGATTTAGAAAGCTTGCTGTTCTGCACAGCAAGCATCCTTCTTCAGCTGTTCTTTTTATTTCTTTTATAAAATCATCTTAAAGTACATCATACTTCACATTTAAGTACATCATACTTGAGTGGAGTAGAGGTAGAGGAGGAAAAGTGGAATTTTGAAGTAGATTTATTTTTCCTGATAATTGAGAAATAAAAAATTTTGACGTGCTTAAGATTGCACCTTTTAAATGTGACAGTTGTTACCACTAGTGAAGCAAATAGTTTCCAATAAGGGGAATATATGTTACTGCATATAACCTAGTGGCCAAGTATAGTGGAAGATGTTTTTACTGTCTCTTTTTATTGATAGGTCAGAGATTGGATCGGTTCTGGAAATTTCCTTGTAGTCTGTTCTATCCAGAGCATTTTACCGTGCTGTTGCATTGCTTGCAGCATTGATGATTTTCCCTGTTGAAAAGAAATCAATTATTTCTCCAAATCCTGCTCATTTGTTGTGTTTTGTTTTTTTTAAATTAAACACAAATATATGTACCACGCCGCGCATGATGGTCCCTGCGAATAGAACACATCAAAAGCTCCAAGGTGAATATAGATGGTATCTTTCATTAGCTATTCAGTGTATTGAAAAATGGTCTGAAATGAATATTGGTGCAAATGCACCCACAAACAGGCTTGCACACCGAGGAGGACTTTTGGTCTTTATTTTAAATAGTGATATATGCCAACACTGGCATCTCCCTTTATTTCTCTTTTTTAAGTAAAGCCTATCTAATCATTTTGTGCAAATTTAATAATTATGTGTAATGACTGAATTAGGACTATAATTTAAGAAAAAGACTCAATTCCTTGCAATGTTTGTCTTATCATTTAATTAAAAAGTAACTTTTTTCCTCCCTCTTACATAGGCTAAATGAGTCCTATGTACTATCTCAGCCTCTTTGAAGTTAAGTGTCCTGTAGACGTTCCAATTGTTAATATTTGTAAGAGATGTGGGAGTGAGTTAGATGAGGTTAGGAGGTGCTTCTCTTTTGTAAGCAGGCGGTCATGATGATAGCTGCATTTTCAGACTGTAGGAGCATCTGGAGCTGTGCTTATTGATGACATTTGAAAGTTGTATCGACTTCTGAGTTTGGGCACTCAGTCTTTAAAAATACTGGTACTATACCTGTTCCTCTGTCATGTTTCTTTATAATACCCTCTCTATAAAATGCAAATATGATAATTGCATAGACATAACTCACAGTTGGTCTGATCTTCTTGATTAGAACTGCAATGCATTTTTTGTATACTACCTATTGGAAGGGCTGGGCTTTTAGTCACCACTTGTACTACACTATTATGAAAAATATCAGAGATTCATCTACCTTTTTCTTTTAGCTAAGAAGATTATGAAATGCTAATTATGGAGGAAAGACCTGAAAAATCCTTTCTTACCTTCCTGCTGGGGCATTCTTTGGGTGCTGAGGACACAGACCCAGCTGGAGCCACCTCATGAGTGAACCTGTGCTCAGTTCTGTAGAGAGTTGTAGCTACTTGAAGTGTGAATATTCTCTCTTTTAAGCAGACCATAAGTGCTTGAGTCTGAAAGGCACTGTCCTTTCCGAGGGAGATTTTTATTCATTTTATTGCAGTCATTCTTGTGTTGTGCTCTGATATCCTGCTGTCTTCATTACATGCTCTGCATTCTCCTATACCACAGATTCTGACACCTCTTTCTCCTTTTCAGCCTGGAGTCCTCCTTTGGACATCACCCCCTGAGTTATCTCCCTCTGCTGCTGCAGTACTTTGTCTCCACTGTTAAGTTTCACACACTGCTCTCATCCTATAAAATCAGACCTTCCATCTGGCTTATTATTCCAGGCAGTGAAGTCAGCAAAACCTGAAACAAACCAACAGAATGCAGCACTGCCTTCCCAGAGGGAAATGATGACATGCATGTTCACACTGCTGCACAAGCTTTTTTGGCCTTTCAGAAGAGGCTCCAAGGAAGCACGTCATTTTTTAGCAGTTCTGGCTCTTGTTGTATGATGTTACCCAGGGGCAGGCTCTAACATTCACCTCAGGGTTTCTCTGAAGTTTCTAACTTTGGCTGGAGACCTTGTCCCCTGATGGCCAGTATGCTGATTACTGGAAGCCATTTGGTCCAGTTTGTCCAGCTGCACTGCTCGTAGTTCACCTTGTACGGCTCAGTTTGACAGTGCTCATTAGACCCTTACAGACCTAAGAAAGATTTATTGGGGGGAAATGGGATTGGAAACCCTCTAATGGCCCACAGTAGAGTTATTAGTAGTCTTCTAACTTCAGCTGTTTGGGGTACTGTAAAGACTTTGGTGACTTAGGGAGAGGCTGTCGGACAATATATCAATCACTGTATTTTCTTCAGCAGTAAGGCTAAAGACTGTCCCTCTGCTCCCATGACCCTCTGTCTTCTAGATAGAGCTGAATCAGAGAGTCATGACTGATAACTTTTTCATATTTTTCAGTATGTAAGCAGGAAAAGCAACGAGGATAGGTTGATGGCTTGTCTGTCATCATATGTCTCTTGAAACAAGCCGGGAATAAAAATCACATTTCTTAGTACCCAGTCCTGGGCTTTAGAGGGAAGGCCATGGTTGTAGAAACTGCTAGTCAGACATCCTTTGGGACAGTAGTGTGCTCTAACTGAGCACATTGCATGACTCTCTTCTTTTAAACAATCTCTGAAATTTTTAAGTGATCTCAACTGTTCACTAATTTCAGCAAGCTTTGGCTCACTAACAAATACTACTGAGATCAGAATGCTGGTGAAAAAGGTGATTGTGAGGTGGGAAAGATGCAGAGGCAGGAGGAGGACCCTGTTTGGCCACAGACTTTGGAAAGAAGTGTGGGGGAATGATACATAATGAACAACCAAAAGTTCACTTAAAAATCTTTTTCCTGTAGACAGGAGGATAATGGGTAGGAGGCTGCTGAGGGACGAGGAAACAAAACTTGCTAAGCCTGGCAGTCATGACTGCATGAGCTGGTGTTTACTTAGCAGCTCCATGTGAGTGGAAATGTAGGGAAGCACCTCGGGCAGTTGGCGTCCTTGTGTTGTTTTACCTGCTGCTACTCCTGCCTCCTGCTGAAAGGTAGGTTGTACCTCAGTTTATTTTAGAACCAGGCCAAATTGGATGTCACAGATACCACAACAATGACTGTGTATTGCAGAGGGTAGAAGAAAGCAAGAGCTGTGCATGTTTCTTCACTTCTTGTGTTAAACAAATACTTCCCATCTCCAGTAAAAAGCTAAGGCATTCCTGAGTCTTAGTGTGATAATATGCTAACAGGCACAGCTCAGTATACAAAAGCAAATCCACAGGCTTAACCCAGGGCAAAAAGGGGCATCCAACAATAAAAAAGCCCAGCCACTTGGAGTGGAAGAAGAGCCTGGATAGCAATAGGATTTCTGAAGTTGTTGGTTAAGGCCTGGCGTCCTGGGCTGGGTCTGTTCTGCTTCACCTGCCACAGTGGCCACAATACACTGTATTTTTTTCTGACTGGCAGCAGCATGTAATTGCATTTGTGCTCAGTGACTATCAGTGTTTCTAATGTGTTTTTCTGAAAGGTCATCTCATGCCAGAAGAGACTTAATGCCATGTCCATCTCAGGTCTGTTGATTCTGTCTTGATGCTTAGCCTTTCAGTGGGAGAGACTAGAAAGCTAATCCTGCCCCTTCATCCCTTAAATAACAATGTGGTTCAACCTCATAGTGGCACTAACTTATGAATACTAGTTACATTTGAGCTTCTGGCTGTGATAGTGGACATTCCATATATTTTAATGGGGAGGCTGGTTCACACAGAAATGCCTTTGCTTTGATTCTTATGCCATATAATTAAAAAAAAAATAAAGACAAGTAAATCAGCCAACCAAATGAAAAAAAAAAACCCAACAAAAATTCACTAGTCCAGTCAATTGTTTCTTAGTGTTACCTTGGGGCTTCCCCTGGTTCCTTCTGTCTGACATTACAGGACTTCCGTGCTCGTGTCATGCCTGGTATTTCCCTAGTTTCCCTCCCTCCTCTGTTGCATTGTTTCTATTAGTGGTCTCCTACAGCAATTCACTGAATCCACTAAAAGTTAATTTGCTGGGGTGTGCTTTGTGTAGACCTAAAATGGCCCTGCACAGCTGGGAGAATCTCCAACATCCCATAAAGACAATGAAAAAGCTGATATTAGCCAGACACACTGAAAGAAGTCTCTTTAAAAATGATTAGGGAGTAGAGAGATGTGGGAACAGAGACAATTCGTGGGTAATGGAAGCTAATCTAATCACCTGTTGGTTTAGGCTGTCTTCACATGGAGGGATGGTCACTTTTTCAGTGAGATGCAAGTTTGGAGGCGAGAGGAACCTGCAGGAAGTACTCTGGAGAGATGATTTTAATTGTCCAGGCTATTTCTAAAGCCACAGCAGTCTAAAACGGAGTCACTGGGGAGGATTTCAGTTAGTAAGAGGGGAAAAAAATACGTACATAACTGTGATTAATTCTCTCTTTTGCCCCTCCTTTTGCCTTCCTTTTCTGCCAACATCTATTAACACTTCTGAAAAAAAGAGAAGAACTGCTGGAAGCTACTGAGAAATAAGATGGTGAGGTTTACACTGCACAGTGCATATTTCCCCCTCACAACCTTCCCCTCATTCCCTATACAATTAGCAGAGAGATGGAGTTCAACAAGACCAAGTGCAAGGTCCTGCATATGGATTGGGAGCTCAGGCACAAATACAGGCTGGGTAAAAAATGGATGGAGAGTAGCCCTGAGGAAAAAAATTCTGGGGCATTGGTTGGCAAGAATCTCAGAATGACCCAGCCAAGTGCACTTGTACACCAGAAAGTCCATTGTATCCTGGACTGCATTAAAAGAAGCCTGACCAGCAGGGCAGGGGACGCGATTCTGCCCCTCTACTTCCTTCTGGTGAGACCCCACTTGGAGAACTACGTCCAGCTCTGGGATCCCCAGCAAATGAGGGACATACACCTGTTGGTGAGAGTCCAGAGGAGAACCAATAAGATGATCAAAGGGATGGAGGACCTGTCCTATGAGGAACCCAGAAAGTAGAAGGTTCTAGGAACAGCTTATTTTGACCTAAAGGGAGCCCACCAGGGAGCTGTAAAGGGACTTTGTACAAGGGCGTGTAGTTATGGGACAAGGGGGAGTGGCTGTACACTGAAAGATGGTGGGTTTAGAACTGGAAGAAATTCTTTACTATGAGGGTGGTGAGACACTGGAACAGGTTGCCCAGAGAACTTGTGGATACCCCATCCCTGTCAGTGTTCAAGGCCAGGCTGGATGGAGCTCTCAGAAATCCAGTCTAGTGGAAGGTCCCTGCCCATGGCAGGGGGTTGTAACTAGATGATCTTTAAGGTCCCTTCTGGCCTAAACCATTCTATGACTAAAATGATGAGGTATTTCTTTCACCAACCCCACTGAAGTGTCAGCCCAATACAACTGCTCAGATCATCCCAATGTGAAGTGATCTTACAAGATGCAGAATCAAGTAGGGGCCTCAAAAAGTAAGTTGTATTTCAAATTGGTACCTAAAACATATATTTTTCTTCATGATTCTGTGGAAGGACCTGTTCGTAGACACATTCAAAATCATTCTTAAGATAATGGACATTTTAGTGAACTGCCAAGAGGCAATTTTTAATTTAAAATTAAAATAAAAAAAAAAGAAGAAGGAATGAATAAGGAGGTTGAAGGGATTAAGGTTTGTTTTTATTTAAGTCTGTGTTTATAGGATGCCGAAGAATACATAGTGGCATACTGGGGACCTGAACCTGTGCCTCAATTAAAGCCCCAGCAGCAATTCCAGTGATATCTCACTGTTGGACAAGAGGCTTTTCAAATTCAAATGGGATGAGTTCACTTGGAGTAGTGCACTTCGAGAAGTGAAGAGCTTGAAACAGTAATTTCAAATGGGGGAATTCATAGGGAAGCTGTCATGCTCATGCATATGCTCAAATGCTTTCCCCCAACTCTTTCACTGTTTCTTAGGCTCTTGCATAACCTATTATTGTACCTTGTTCCTGGTCTATGTCTACTCTGGAGTCAATTTAGGATTCTGTCAGTCTGCTAAGGTATCTGAATCCCAGCCTCATCCCTTCCTTGTTTTCCAGCTGTGTAACATACTTGGATTTCAGATTTCTAACACACTTCCTAGTACTTCTGCTTCTCTAGGTGAGCTCACCTGGACAAACGCCTTGAGAAGTATCTTCTCTCCTGACTTGTCTGATGGCACTGAACTCGTTTTGTTTCTGTCCTGTGTCAGATTTCCTGTGTATCAGTGTAATTCTTGCATTTGGATCTTGGTCTGAATGTCTCTGGAGAGAGATTTTCCAGTCTTGCAGTGCATTCCATGTGGTGCCAGTTTGTAGTGGCAGAAATTGGTACTGCAGGAGCGTTAGTGTTGTCAAGGTACCTAACAGGCATCTCAAACGTCATAATATTATACGGTGAGACATGGAGCACCTGCCCTCAGCCTCCTTTCCTGGTTTTCAAGTGTGCTAGCAACACATCCAAGTGCTTCAAACCACAGAGCACAGTCAGATTTTTTTTTTCATTTGTTTGTTTGGTTATATTTTCTGTTTCAGGAGTACTTCAGTTTGTAGTGTGAAGGACAGAAGAGCAGGGAATTCTGGTAGGGATGGGCTTCATACAGATAATGTGGCCACCTGCTTTGAATGGTAGCTTCTAATGGAAACTAGTAACCCATGTCACTGAGGTCTAAGAAAACAAAACGTGCACTTGCTATTACAAGTCCTTAAATGACCAGGTAGATGCTTATGAAAAGAATGGCACACATTGGATATCTGACATTGCAATCTGGTCTGCATGTAGTTGTTTTGCATATCTTGTTGGGATACAGTTAAAACATTCTCTAGAAAACCCTCCCTTGATTTTTGGACACTATTGAATATTAGGCAGAGGTGCATCATAGGAGATATGTCTCATGTAAGGATGTCTTGGTTTAGGGCAAATTAAGGGAGGAAATTTTCAAAGGGGTCTTTCTAGAAAGCAAATTTAAGCGGCTTCTTTCTTACTCAGTTCAAGAGACAAAAATTTCTGTCAAGAAAAGTGGAAAAAATTGTTTATTTAACAAGTAAAGTACTCATAAATATGGAAAAATGAATAACATTAAATAATGGAACTTCTCATTGCTCTGAAGAGATGGCAATTTCAGAGAGAAAGTCTTTTTCGTGGGGTGTAGCTCAGCTTGCTCAGTCTCTTGTCTGTCCCTCCTGTGCTGGAAAATGCCCTGTCCTGGGCCCCAGCGGGCCACGGATGTGAGGTCCTGGTGTTTTTCTGGCTTTTTTTGTCCAAAGCAAGGCTGATCAGTTCCAAGAAAAAGGAAAGCCACAGTCCAGGGACCTTCTCTGTCGCAGCTAGCTAAAAACTAACTAAAAGCAAAGGAGAGCTCTCTCCCACTGTCTGTGCTGCAGAGAAAACCAGCGTCCGTGAGGGAGAAAGCTGCAGCTTTTATCTCTATGTTTTGAATACAGCTGCCTACGACATTCCACCGCTTCTCCTTCTCCTCCCTTTCACTCCCAGATCTAGTTTTAAAGGTGCAAAACTCATTTTTGGGTTAAACAGATTAATGGGGGTACAATTCAGCATCATTAAGTCACCCCAGGACAAAGGAATATTTCTATCCTGTTTCTTTAAAATGCTGTGATAAGGGTTGATGAGCCTTCTGAGCATTTCTCTTCTGTGTTCTGTTGTGTATCAAGCTTTCCACCTGCAAGCACTAGTCAAGGGTCTGCAAAGTTTACTAGTTCTGTGTATTGGGTTTTATTGATTAAATTGCTCCAGAATCCGGCAAAGGGGATCACTGGAATAGAAATATAGTGTGTGATACAACATGGAAAAGAATGACACCCTGCACAGCAAGTTGAGTTGAAAACAGAGGGAGACTAGATCTATTGTTTGCCTGTCAGGAGTGACTAGAATAGCTCCAGGAAAACAGGGCTGCTGGATCTCTTTGGCTACACCATGGACCTTTCCACATGGTGTATTGTGCAACAAAGAGGAACCTCCTTTTTTGTCCCATCCTGTTTCGGGGAAGCAAGGAGATAAAAAATAGGGCTATATGAGAACAAGTGTTTATTGATAACGTGAAATAAAAAAATACAATTTTTAAATCTGAAAATAGCTTCTCTTAGGCTAGGATTTCCAATTTTGCTCAAGATCAGTGATCAGTCTATTGGCATGAACAATCTAATGGCTCAGAAACTTCACAGCATATTTTCTAATATCTATTTCAAACCCAGCTTATTAACCAGGGCTGTTCCTTCAACAGCAGAGATGTTTCACTGAGCAGCACAAGGTGCTTGGTTCTGATATGCATCCCACTCTTTGCCTTGCTATCCTGGCATAGGAAAAAATATGTAGTTGAAAAAGCTAATTGGTGCTCTTTTAATGAACTGTAACTTTCTAATTAAGTCCTTGCTTGAATTGTTGTTGATGCAAACTGTGCATTTATGGAATGTGCTGGATTTATGTCTCTTGCTGCTTGTCCACAACACCAGATCAGATGACTCAAAGACACCAGTGCTCCTTCTGACTAAAGCAGCAAAAGATTGAGCAGTCAAACATGTCATAATATTGCTTGTGTGCCAAGGATTTTTTCATCAGCTCTGTATTTGGGCACTATTGCTAGATGCCATTCCAGTTGAGGAGGAGTTTACCAGCTCTTCTACTCAGAGGCCAGTAGGCACAGTGTACACATGGTGCCATGCAGGGTTAGGCAGGAGAAGAACCTGGTTTCCAGCACCTTCTATGCTGGAATTTCAAATGTTGATGTGTCAGGGAAGAAACAAGATTTTGCACAGAAGGAATGGGAAGAGAGAAGACATGCTGCTTCATGCAGGGCTGTGTGATTTGCAGGAGGGAATAACTACATAAAATTGTAGCAACCTTTATATTTTTGTGGGATTGGTATTATTATTATTATTGGTGACACCAGGGAAGGGGTTAATTGCTTGCTGTGTCTGTCAGCTGGGGAGGGGCAAGGGGTGAGTAGGAGAAAACTTCAGTTCTGTGGAAGTGGTTTTCTGCTTTGAGGCAGCAACAGTGATATTTCATGTCTTGTTTGGTGTCTCCTGCTTTTAAATGTCAGTCTCTGCAGCCAACCTTATCTCCTGTAGCACATTTCAATTAGGTATTCCAAATTGTGCTCTGTTCTTCCAGGACAAATATGCCAGAGGTGATATCTACTGTTTCAGCAGCATTTTAAATACTTCCTGCCTTTTTTTTAAACCACATAAATTGCAGTTACAACCTTATAATAAGAATTGCATTACTAATAATAATTTAATAGTAATAGTCATGGAAAGAATTGTATGGCTACCACTGGCTGGTAAGTGATTTTAATAAAGAGATTTTCTTTTTCTGTGTTGTAGTTCAGCTTTAAAAGCTATGAATGATGCAGTTTTGCTGACCTGAGGGGTATGGGTCAGGTAAAGAATAAAACTCTTCAGGGAGTTAGTCTGCGGCATCCCTTCGGAGACTGCCCTCAGGGGAAGGAGTGGAACAGAACTGATAGGTCTTTAAGAAAGTCTTCCATAGAATGCCGGAGCTAGCAGTTTCCAGGAGCATTAAATCGGGCAAGAAAGGCAAGAGACCTTCATGGCCGAATAGGGAACTGCTGGTCAAACTAAAGGGAAAGAAGCAAATGCACAGACAGTGAAGACAAGGATAGGTAACCTGGGAAGAGAGAAAGTTCAGTTGTGTAGGGAGGGGGTAAGGAAGGCCAAGACGAAGCTGAAGCTGAACCTGTAAAGGGGCTCAAAGCATAACAGGAAGGGCTTCTATGTGTGAGTTAACCAGAATTGATGGGTAGACTGTTTGGTGGATAACAACATGGTTGAATGATTGCATCCAGAAAGTAGTAGTCAGTCATTCAGAGCCCTGATGGACATCAGTGATCAGTGATGTCTCTGAGGATCTGTATTGGGACTAATGTTACTTAATGTATTTGTTAATGACATAGGCAAAGGGATGCACCCTCATCAGGTTTGCAGATGACACTGAGCTGTCTGTTGTGATTGCCACACCCTGAAGGACAGGATGTCATCCAGAGGGACCTGGACAAGCTTGAAAAATGAGCCCAATACAGATCCTATGGGAATCTCATGAGTTTTAACAAGACCAGTGAAAGGTACTGTGTCTGAGTTAGGGCAACCCCTGCTATCAACACAGGCTGGGGGATGAACAGATGGAGAGAAGCCCCACTGAGAAGGATTTAAGGGTGCTGGTGGATGAGAGGCTGGGCATGAGCCAGCAATGTGAACTCATAGCCCAGAGAACCAGCTGTGTCCTGGGCTGCATCCAAAGCAGCGTGGGCAGCAGGACAAGGGAGGTGATTCTCTCCTTTCCTTCTGGTGAAACTCTACCTGGAGAACTACATCCAGGTCTGGGGTCTCCAGCACAGGAGGGACATGGACCTATTGGCAAAAGTCCAAAGGAGGGCTGCCAAGATGATCAGAGGGATGAAGTACTTCTCCTATAAGGAAATGCTGAAAGAGTAAGGATTGTTTGCCCTGGGGAAGAGAAGGCTTCTGTGACGACCTTATTATGGCCTTTGAGGACCTGAAAGGAGCCTACAAGAAAGACGGGGAGGGACTTTTTCCAAGGGCAGGTAGTGACAGTACAAGGGGGAATGGCTTCAAACTGAAAGAGTGTAGACTGAGGTTGGATATTAGAAAGAAAGGGTGAGGGTAGTGAGACACTGGAATAGGTTGCCCGGAGAAGTTGTGGATACCCCATCCCTGGAATTTTTCAAGGCCAGGAAGGATGGGACTCTGAGCAACCTGGTCTAGTGGAAGGTGTCCCTGTCCATGTCAGGGGATTGGAACTAGATGATATTAAGATCCCTTACAACCTGAGCCATTTTATGATTCTGTTGTTCTCTGATCTCTTCACTCAAGCACTCCATTACACTGCCATGAAAAAGACAAGGTAAATGTCAATATATGTTTCTAGTTTTGTAGAGAGGGTACTCTGTAATGGAGTTATACAGAAATGGGAGTACTGAATTTTTGGGCAGCTAGGACCCAGGGTGTGAAGATGCAGGAAGGCGATGGTGAGTTTGGGCAGTTAATTACTGAGAAAAAGATATGTGAAACCAAGGTGCTCTGCCAGCTATTGTCATATTAGTTTTTTTTAATTATTATTGGCATTGTCAGTTGCTTCTATAGATTATCTATTGTAAACGCTGCAGTCAACTAGGTGGGAAGCAAGATTGTCATTCCATTAAATTTGTTTGAAATTTCAGAAACGTTCCTATTTAGCATTGTTGCAAAGGAGAAGTGAGAGACAAGCAGACATACTTACCTGAAGTAGTGACAGACAGACATAAACTGTACACCTCAGAAAAGCAAATTACATTGTAATCAATCTCATATAGAGCATTGAAATCTTGCATGGTTTAGGGAACAGAATTGGCCTCAGTCCTCACCCTACTGAATGAACAATCTTAAGTTTTGACTTCAAGTTTTTTGCTAAGATTTGATGTTGCATTTAACAGGATCTGAAGTTTAATTAGTTTGTGGCAACCTTGTAACTGCTAGATCCTGGGTAGGGGAGGGAGGTGCAGATTTATGTCAAACCCACAAGGAGTAACTTTTGGCAACAGTCTACATGAAACACTATCTTAATTTTTCTCTCTGGTTAAGAAGCTATTAAATAACTAATTTTGCCAGGGGAAGTCTGTGAGAGTTCCATCCTAGAGCACAGCTATGGAGCATTAATAGCATCGTACTTATACTTGCCAAGAAGTTTTTTCTAATACAAGAACTTGGCCTACAAGATGCATTCTGAGTACCCATGTTGTTCATCTGCTAAATTCAAGTTCTCATTTCAAAGCATGAAAATCCTCGAGCTTCCTTATAGAAAATTGTAGAACCACCAAGTTGTGTTATTATAACTTGGCAAACTGAGAAATGACTGATAGTAGCTTCACAAAGTGAATGGTGGGGCAACCGTAGTCCTGGAGAGCTGATAATTCCTTTGCCTTCCTGAGTTGCTGTTTGGGCTTGTAGAGGAAACTGCTGAGCTCTTCTTGCTTTTGCAGTGTACTAAAGCTGAGCTACAGGGGGTGAACAGAAACTGATGTATGGTAATAGCAGCTCAATGTGTTGGAGCTGAGCGTTTGGTAAATCTCAGACTTTCTGTTTAGGTCCAAATTAGGCAAGGTGGAGGGGGCAGAGCTATGTGGTACTCTCTAAACACAGCAGATGCACGTTTGTGCCACTTACATTGTCTTTTCACCATCCTGATCAAATCATCTTCAACCAAAGATGGAGAACATATTTAATGTCATATTAAATGCATATTTTTAAGAAGGTATCAATAATATAGGTTTTCCAAAGACTGTTTTATAATTTTCTAAAATATATTAAACAGCTATTTAAATTAAATGCAAATCCTACACTGGTGACTCAGTGTTCCAAAAAATCACATAATGGGTAAGGTAGTTAGGTCATCTGGTCTTACTTCTCTGCTCAAGCACAGTCATCCTACAGCACATGGCACAGGATTGTGTCCAAAGAATTCTTGAATATTTTCAGTGACAGAGATTCTACACCCTCTCTGGGCAACCCATTCCAGTGCATAGTCACTCACTCAGTAAAGAAATTCTTACTCACGTTTGGGTAGAATTTTCATGCATCAGTTTCTGCCTGTTGCCCCTTTTCTATTCTTGGCACCACTGAGAAAAGCCTGGATCCTTCCTCTTAGCACCCTCCCTTCAGATACTTGTGTACATTGACAATGTCCCCTCTCAGTTGTCCCTTCTTGAGGCCAGAGGTCCAATTCCCCTAGCCTTTCCTCATGAGAGAGATGTTCCAGTCTTTTAATCATTTTTGTTGCCCTCTACTTGACCTTCTCCAGGAGCTATAAGTCTCTCTTTTCCTGAGAAGCCCAGAACTGGACACAGTACTCTAGATATGGCCTCACCAGGGCTGAGTAGAGATGAAGGATCACCTCTTGTGACTTGCTGGCAATGCTCTGGATTAAACTGTTTGGCTTCTCTAGATCTTATGTCTTACCCTCTTCAGGTTAAATAGCATTTATCTCTTGATCAGATCCACTGAAGCCTTGAAGAAATAGTTTTTCTTCATACTTGAAAAAGAGAGAGATTTCAGAACAATTGCATGAGCAAGGGCTGCGTGATCTAAATTCTGGTACTGCTGATCTGAGATTAATCTTTATGCTTTAGATTTTTTCCTTTGTAAGATCGAAGTTAATGGTGCTCCTTTCTTTTGTAAAATGCTATGAGGCCTTTGGATGCAGAATAGTGCAGACAGTTGTGTTTCCATGGACATGTCTACTTCCTGCAAGAAGCATATAAACTTTTGCAAAAGGCACATAAACTAGCTGTGCAGAGTATTTTAGCTATTGCTCGCACTGTTAGTTCAGGTCTGCCTCATAGGCTAGCAGCCCCTGTGTTTTCCAGCTTGTTGTAGGCTGGGTTTTCAAACAATCTTTGGTGATAAAACCTGCCTTTTTTTTTTTTTTTTTTCAGTATCTTTGTTCATATGTCAGTCTTAGTTTGTAAAACCCTGAGTTTGGAGGGAAGAAAAAGGTAATTACACTTCATATCTGCCATTTCTCCTGACACAGAGCTGTACTTGCTAAACTCCACTGAAGGTGGATTACTTTATTGCCTAGTGTTTCAAATATATGTATGAATTTCTTTTCTGGTTTCCAGATGGAAACCTTTTGTATTCATAGAAGGTACTTTTTGTAGTCTTTCTCTCATCTTACTGAAGACACCGGTTGTGCCCAGTCTATGATGCTGAGTAGATTCCTGGCACAGTAAATACTTCAGCAGATTTCCAATGAAATGCCAGTATGCTGTGCAGTGTGAGTGTTGAACTCTCTAGCCTTAACCTGTGCCTTTTGCAGCATTGCAAGAGCAAATGCCACAGCATTAATTAGCAAACCCAAATCTCAACCACTAGCTGTGAGGGAAAAAAAAAAAGCTGTCTCTGTCAGGGCTTTGGTAGACATGGAGAATGGTTTAGATGCTGCCACAGGCCTCTAGGATTATTACAGGGAAACTA
Organism: Donacobius atricapilla; assembly: GCA_013397315.1. Lineage (NCBI taxonomy): Eukaryota > Metazoa > Chordata > Aves > Passeriformes > Mimidae > Donacobius > Donacobius atricapilla. The sequence goes on along the minus strand of WBMY01015323.1, from coordinate 2,246 downwards.
CTTTCCCTTTCCAAGCTTCAAAAAATAATACTTCCAGCCTCTAAGTAAGATGATTAATCAGAGTTTGTGATTATGTGTTTAAAAAAAGTTTGAGATTGGATAAGATGTGCAGTATGTTTGTGCTTAAATTTGTGAAGTAGGAGTCCTCTACAGCTTTTTGTAAAAGCAGAAATGGAATGTCCAGTGCCCTGCACCTACTTGAATTTTTAATAAAGCTTTTCTAACTTTTTAAGGTGCTATTGTTTTGAGAGAACTTGGATTTTTCTCTCCTCATGTCCTGCAGTGTTGAACAACTGACCCACGGGACCTTGCATAGCATTTCTGCAACAGTGGGCAATGTTTCAGCTGAAGGAACTTAGCAGAAGGAGTGGGACTAGGTTATAAAGCAGAAAACAGAGGCATAAGGGTTGCACTCTTTGTTAAAACAAGCATTTCCACTGGTTAGCTTGGTTTTGGACAAATCTCCAAGGGTTGGGTCCATTACTCAAGAGTTAAAATGTCTTCCGTTAGATTACTATGAAGAAAACAGCATTATCTAACTCCTCCTGGGGGATTTTGTTATTTTTCTTGCTGACTTTCCCAGGTTTGTTCATCCTAATACAAAAATTAGGACACTTAGTTCTTGTCCACAGAACCTTAAAGAAGCCAGACTCCTCTTCAGTGAAGCTCAAGTCCCTAAATTCCTGTTGCATATCCCTGCAAACATGAAAATAACGTAACTGTGAGCAAGCAGGAAACTCATTTTGTATTCATTAGAAAACCATGAATTTAGGACTACATACCTCAGTGGATTGGGCTTTAGATTGTGGTTCTGTATGGTGGCCCAAGTAGCAGTATATGGTATTTCTAAGAGATGCAGAAGTTAATGACTGTCTTCAGAGTTATATGTGGGTATGCTCCTGAAAGATACTGGTAGTCTGATTTCAGCAGCATGGAAGATCCATGCCCTTTCCTGTAATTTGAAAGGAAAAGTTACAGTGTCCAGTATGAGGCTTTGCAAGATTGTTTGAGGGAGATGTAAGGACTGTCTGTGCAGAGGGGAGTGGAAGGAGCATGTCTGTGAAGAGCAAGGGAGTTCAAGTACCATGGAGTTACAAGCATGTGCCAAGCAGAGCTATTAGGATTACCTGTTACAATTTTTGTTGCCTTTGCTCCTTGTCTGTGTTCAATTTATTCCTAGAGTCTTGAGAAGTATTGCTCCTAGAATCTTCTGAAGGACACTGCTCTTTGTTTCCACCAAGTTAATATTTCCCCCTGTTCAAGTGCGAACCCACAAATGAACCAAAGAGTGGGACAGAACCCAAAGATGGTACTGGATCATCCATCAGCCTCTTTCAGCATGTCAAAAGCTCACACCTAACAGCTGTGTAAGTTTAATATGGGACAAAGCTGTAAAAAGATTCATGGTTGATCCAAGATATTTTTTTGTTAAAAAAGCTAAAAAATCATATTTTCATAGAAAATGTGAATTAATTCTTCAAAATACATATATTTATATATAGTTTCTGCAGTACAGAGATGGTATGATATGCCTCTACAGCAGCAGGTATTCAGTGGCTTCCTATTTTGGTGCTGCCTGACTGGCAGCCAGACTTCATCCAGCTCTCTGATAGCCCATGGCCAGTGACTCCAAGTCTCACTGCCAGGAGGACAAAACGCGATGTATCATGAAATACATGCTTCAGAACTCCATTGTTAAGACTAAATTTTAAGGGTCTGATTTCCAGTGATTTTCTCTGGTAGCAATTGGTAATATAAATATGTCAGTATAATAATTTTTATCTAGTCATTTTCTAAAGCTTAAAAATTCTATTTTCTGACAGGCTTTGTGTGCATCATTAAGGTATTCTAAATCTACATAACTTCAGCTACTCTTATGTATTCTCAAACTCCATCTACTATCTCTTCAAGATAATTGACCACTGAGTGAATGTGAAAGTGTGAAAATTAATTTTCAGTAATGCTTAGGGACATTCATCTGAAGAGAGTGGTTATATAGAATTTGCTGAGTGTGGTCCATAGTGCTGTCTGGTACTACTTTATTGGGGTATAGATTACTGGTGGGCCAAGCACATTGGGATTTCATCCACCCAGGGTGGTTGGAGTGGATGGTTTCTGCAAATTATGAAGGGGATACAAAAGAACTAAAAAAACCCAGCCCAAAATCCCCAAACTACCACTGCCACCAAAATTAACAAAAAACCCCAATAAAAATGAAACCAAAAAAACACAAACCAACCAACAAC
>WBMY01015322.1:34774-54932 GCA_013397315.1 Donacobius atricapilla | reverse complement strand
ACGGCACGGCACGGCACAGCGGGCGAGGGAGCTGCCGCAGCCCCGCACCTCCCGGGACAGCCGCCGAGAGAGCTGCGAGCATCAGAAAACAGGGCAAACACGCTTTCCTGCAGAGCTCCCTGCCGTCCTTCCGAACTCCTTCCCCGCGCCGCTCCAGAACCCTGAGACCTCCTGAGCATCCTCAGCGCGCAGCCCCTTGGCTGTGCGCCGCGAAAAGCCCAGCACAGGCACGGGGAAAAGCCCGGCACGCTGCCAGGGGATGCCCAGGTGACACAGCTCTCCCTCCCCGGGCATCTCAGGAAGGGCAGCAGGGAGCGGGAGGCCCGGGGACCGTGGCACTTGTCAAGCAAATTTATATCCCCACATCCATCGGCTCCCGCCGGGCCCGCGGAGAGCTGTGAAATATTCATGTTGCTGCCACTCACAGGAGAAGGTCCCCTCAGTGCTTCCCCTCCTCTCCCCAACACTTCGGGGCACAATCAGGGAGGGGAGGGGGGAGGGAGCGCTGCCAAGTCCGTGCCCTTTGCATCCAGGTGCCACCAGCTGTGCCAGGTCCTTTTAGGCTTTTCAGCTCCACTCCGGAGCAGAAACCCCAGGTGAGCAGGGGGTTTGGGGCATTCCTGCCATGCACAGTCCCCTACAAACCCAGATCCCAGCCTAGAAATGCAGACACACTGCATCAGCTCATTTCTCTCCCCTTCCCCCTGATTTTGGGGTAAAGCTCTTAACCCCGCCATAAAATTAAAAGTTGTGTGTCCAGATAAATCAATTAAGACCTTGTTTGCAACACCTACAGCTCAAGCCCCCCGGATCCAGGGTCTGGCCAGCTGTCGGAACATTTGGCTTCTTCTCAGCAGGACACACAACAACACACGAGTGCTTAAAAGCACTCATCTGCCAGAGGAGTAAAGCCCCTTCCTAATCCACTCCCCCACTGAACGTGGGGCTGCCGGGTGGCCCGCAAAGCTGCTGGCCCCCAGAGGAGGGGAGGACAGCCTGCTGCCCCCGGGAAGAGGAGGAGGAGCAGTGGGAGAGCTGCCCCTCTCGTCCAGCCGGGTTTCCTCTGAAACCTGCGGCTCCCCCGGCCGCCCTGAGCATCCTTTTCCTCCAGCCAGCTCCTGCCCAGCAGCGCTTTGCCACGTCTGGATGCTGCTCAGAGCCTCACAAAGTGCTGAAGGGGCCAGCCCAGGCACCAGGGGCAGGGAACCAGCCCTGCCCAGCCCCTGCAAGCCGGGCTGGCACCACAGGCTGCCAGTGTGAACCCGCTGTGGTACCCGGGGCTGTTCATCACTGCTGGCAGACCAGGAGCAACAAAGATGCAGGTGAATTAGAGATTCACCTCAGGTGGAACTTGCTGGCCCTCCCCAGACCCCCTCCCCAGTTTCCCTAGACTCCTGCAGGCAGCTGCTGCTCACACACCAGCGCGGAGCTCAGGGCACTCGAGGGCCTTTGGCTTCCACATCCCAAACAGGGCACGAACATCTCCCCCCGCAGGGCATCCTCTCCCTCATTAACGCTCTTGAGCGGTGCCACAGCAGAACAAAAGGACTCAGAATCACACGGTGCCTGGCGTGTCCTCCTGCCCGTGCCAGCCTGGAGGTGCCAAAACCAGCCCTGCACCTGGGCACGGTCAGAGTGGGGCCCTCAACGTGCCAGCTTTTGGGAGGCAGCCTGAAAGCTTGGACTTCCACACGTGCCACGGGCTCACAAGCTCCAGACCTGCCACCTCCGCTCCTTCCTTAAATCCGTGATTAAAACGCAGCTTTAGAGCTTTAACACTTCCAGAGGGTAAAGCCGATATTCCCTGAGTCCGTGGCCATTCCCTGTGTCCGAGCACACCTCCCCTGGGAGCTCCAGCCTTCACAGGGTGCTCCCCAGCACCACCAGTGGCTTCACACCTCTGCACAGTACACCCACAAGGATTCCCTTGGATTCAACAGTTTCATCTCCTTCCCCTCCCTCAAGTCCCCCCTCGTGAAGCTTCCAGTGCTGGACTCCAGGGATTAAGAAAAAAAAGTGGGGAGAGAAAAAGGTAAAACACAAGCACAGAAAACCCCACAACAAAACAAAACAAAAAAACCCTCACAACAAACTGCGTCCCTTCTGGCAAAACCCAGAGCGCCGCTTACACAACATCTTTACTCGCTCTATTATTTATAGGGCAACTGAAACATTTATTCCTACACAGAACTAGCCAGCGTGCCGGGGAAGGTAACAGTGGAAATCCTCCTGGAAGAGGTGACTCCATGGAAATCCTCCTGGAAGAGGTAACTCCACAGCGAATCAATAAGCAGGGCAGCAAAATTGCTATTAATTATGCTTGCTGGGAAGTCTGTCCCGCCCCAGCACTGCCTCTTTCTTCAATCAAGGAGAAGGAACGCTGGCTGCATAAAATAAACCCCATCCTGAGCACTGGCAAGAAATTAGTTTCAAAGTCAAAGGCATCAGGTTCCAGAAGTTCACCTCCCAAACCAGCCAGTCCCAGACCCTCAACACTTGCAGGGCCATGGCCTGCAGTTGGTTCAGAGGACAGGAGGTCCCTCACAACCAAGGTTTATCCCATTGAGCCCAACCTTTCAAAAAGACATTGAGCCTGACCCACCCCATCTCAAAGCCCAGGAGAAGCTGCCAGTGGCTCTTGGCAAAGCCTGGTGGCACTGCCATGCTCTGGTCAGTACAAACAGCTGCACCCCCCTCCCCACAAACACAGTCTTTTTGTGGCCACAGATTTCAGGGCAGGATGAAGTAATTACTGATGGGTTATGGGCAGGCTGGAGCCCGACTGTCTCAGAGTAAGGCTAATCAATAGCCAGTCATCAATAGGCCAATCAGTCACCTCTGCCAGGAGCTCTGCCCCAAGGAGGCCCAAATCGCATTACTCGTGTCTTGGGTCAGAGCCCAGTGCTGGGTCCCCACAGGCACAGCCGGATGAAAGGCAGTGCAATCTGCTTTTTGGGGCACACAGCACAGCAGCCTCGTGCCAGAGCTCACAGCTGGGCCTGCCCTGCCTGCGAGGAGCAGAGAAAAAAATGAAATTAAATTAATACAGGCCAGGAGCCAGCTCGGTGCAGGCTCGGGGAGGGTGCTGAAAATGAGGGATGTGGGGAGCGATGTGCCTGTGGGAGAGGACAGCTCCCTCCCGAAGGACACGGGGCTGTGCCGTGGTGCCAGGCAGCATCAGAGCCATGCGTCCTCAAGCGACAGCCCCTGCTGCACTACCAGGACAGGCGTGAAGGTATCCCTGTGCCCAGGAGCTGCACCATCAGCATCCTCAGCAACCTCCTCCCTTCCAGGTGCCAGCGATGGCCGGCGTCCCAGGACCAGCAGGACACGCCATGCTGGAGGTCTCCCCTGCTTTAATAGGATCTGTCGTCTGGCAATCTAATTTGATCGAGGAAAACTAATGAAAACAGGCCCTGGTCTGCGGCACGGATTAGCCCAATCAGCCCAGAGTGGCTACTTTATTGTTCAGCTGCCTGGCACCAGCTGTGCCTGTGTGCAATCAGCCCCAAGAGCCGGGGGGCTGCATCCGCCCCAGCTGCCCCGGCAGCCCCCGAGCTCCGGTGCAGGGGCTGCCCAGGTGCAGGGCTCGGACACCCACGTGTCCGTGGGCCACAAGGACAAGCACACGTCCCACTGATAAGGAAGCATCTCCACCAACGCAGGGGTTCATTAGCTTTAAGGGATGTCCCTGGGTTAAACCCAAATCCCATTACTTAGGAGAATGGCGTGTCTGGCGCTGGCTGCCTGCGTTGTGAGTGCCCAGAGGTACTGATGGGGCATCGTGCCCCATGACAAGGCTCGTCTGTCCCCTCCAGACCCCAGTGTTGGGTCTCCAGGGCTGAGAGAGGTGGAGCAGACCCACACAGAGCATCACAGGGTCACCCCAGAATGGCTTGGGCCGTAAATACCATCCAGCTCCACTCCCTGCCATGGGCAGGAACACCTTCCAACATCCCAGGTTGCTCCAAGCCCTGTCCAACCTGGCCTGGAACAATTCCCAAGATGGGATAGCCACCGCTCCTCTGGGCAACCTGTGCCGGTGTGTGGAAGAATGGGGTGGAAGAGGACAGGAGAGGGAAGAAAAGTGTGGAAAACACCCAGACTTGGCAGCCCTGAGATTCCTCATCGGGGGACCTCCCTGGCAGCATGAGCACAGGCCCTGGGTGGGTCCGTGCTCAGGCTGGCACTCAGGGAGGCAGAGAGGAGCTGCACAGGGTGGGAAAATACCTGTACCAGCAGGGACTGTCCCCTTCCGCCTGCACACATTCGCTCAGCAGAGCAGACACGGCAGATGCTCAGACGCTCAGCCCTACACGTTCAATCACACGCACTCCAGCGGCGCCAGGAGCCGTGTGATGGCCAGAGGCTGTGGCATCTGTGGCCACCATCCAACGGGTGCCACACACCGGGGTCAGGGCCACGAGCCCCAGCCCCATTTCACACACACGGGCAGAGCAGGAGGGAGCGCCGCTGGAAACGGCGGGGCAGGACCTCGAGATGTCTCAGCAGGTGCGACAGCACAGGGCACATGGCGCTGCCACCTCAGCAGCACCTGGGGCTGGGGTGAGACCCAGATGTGCTGGCAGCTCAGGGGGATTCCTCAGCCTCTCTCCAGCCCCAGGTCAGTCCTCTCCCCACGCATGGGATGCAAACCCAGGATGGCAAAGAGGTTTAATGGACAGGGAGAACCTCCAGGCACACAGTGCTGGCAGAGAAGTGTGAAGCTTCAGGAATTACAGCCCTGAGCCACCTGGGACACGTGTGTATTGACTTAGACCCGAGCCTTTAATAAGGCAGCTAACAGCATTGCTTTTACATTCATCCCTCTTACAAGCTGAACATGCCCAGGACAAGTTCATGTTCCAGCTACAGCACTCGCCGGGCTCAACCGAGGGATTACCCAGCCTTGTAGCTACAGCTCACTCCTCTCCCCTTTCTTCCCTCTCTCTGTTCTGCCTCGGTGTCAGGTCAAACAGCTCTTCCCTCTCCATGTTTTGGTGTGTGCTCTGCCTGCAGATCGCACACCTGCCCCAGGTGAGATGCTCCTGCCCTCTCCTTTTGTAGCTGTGAGGAGCAGGGTGCACATCTCCGCTCTTTTCAAGTCCCTTTTAAAGGATTCACCTAAACATTTCCATTACTGCCCAAAGGGCCAGGAAAGCTCCCCAAAAATTCTGCACCTACACTCCAGAGCCACTCGTGCTGACACTGCCAGCGTGGCTCAGCAGATTAATGTCACTGCCACGCCGCACAAATGTCTGCTGATGGAAAAGTGATGGCAAAGGGCAGGAGGAGACTTTGTATGGACATTAACAGAGGCTGGAGTACATTAATATTATCGACGGGCTGTCAGCGAGGCTGGAGAGGCTGTGCCAGCCCCAAGCAGGGGGTGGAGGCATGGCAGAGGAGTGGGGACACACGACAGTGGTGGAGGGACATACAGCAGTGGTGTAGGGACACACGACAGTGGTGTAGGGACACCCAGCAGTGGTGTAGGAACACCCAGCAGTGGTGTAGGAACACCCAGCAGTGGTGTGGGGACACACAGCAGCGGTGCGGGNCAGAGCCACTCGTGCTGACACTGCCAGCGTGGCTCAGCAGATTAATGTCACTGCCACGCCGCACAAATGTCTGCTGATGGAAAAGTGATGGCAAAGGGCAGGAGGAGACTTTGTATGGACATTAACAGAGGCTGGAGTACATTAATATTATCGACGGGCTGTCAGCGAGGCTGGAGAGGCTGTGCCAGCCCCAAGCAGGGGGTGGAGGCATGGCAGAGGAGTGGGGACACACGACAGTGGTGGAGGGACATACAGCAGTGGTGTAGGGACACACGACAGTGGTGTAGGGACACCCAGCAGTGGTGTAGGAACACCCAGCAGTGGTGTAGGAACACCCAGCAGTGGTGTGGGGACACACAGCAGCGGTGTGGGGACACACAGCAGTGGTGTGGGGACACACACCAGTGGTGTGGGGACACCCAAGAGTGGTGTAGGGACACACAGCAGTGGCGTGGGGACACACAGAAGTGGTGTGGGGACACACAGCAGTGGTGTAGGGATACCCAGCAGTGGTGTGGGGACACACAGAAGTGGCGTGGGGACACACAGCAGTGGTGTAGGGATACCCAGCAGTGGTGTGGGGACACCCAGCAGTGGTGTAGGGACACTCAGTAGTGGTGTGGGGACACCCAGCAGTGGCGTGGGGACACTGAGCAGTGGTGTGGGGACACCGAGCAGCGAGTGCCCTGGCTGTGGCCGGGGACCGTGGGGTGCTGGGCAGGAGGGGAGCGGTGGCAGCACACAGAGACGGTGGCCTTGGGAGCGGGGCTGTGGGGACACATGGCAGAGAGGCCGGAGGAGAGGGAGGCAGCCTGCGAGTGCCCTGACCCGTGAAGGAGCGGCCCCAGGAAGGCCCCTCAGCCACCCACATGCTCGCTGTCAGCTCCGCGCAGGCCACGGCCCTGATGCCTTCGCCTCCCCCTCGCCAGGCTGCCCGCAGGGGATGGAGGGCGATGCTCGGGCACAGCGGCGCTCTCTGGGGAGCACCTCCCCGTGCCCACCGGCCTGGGGACACATGGGGGGACCCCACATCCCCGTCCTGCCCCGGCCCAGGCAGCCCCAGCTTCAGGCGACGGCTCCGTGCCAGCGGCAGAGCACGGTCCTACGGCAGCGCTGAAATACGGCAGTGGGAAGTCCCCTACTGCTCCCTGTGTAGCATTTTATCTTAATAACATTTTATCTTGGATGACAAGCCTGTATAATGTGGTTTAAAAGCCACGGCTACGCTGACACCAGAACAGGGGGAAGGAAAAAAAGCTCTTTTCTCCCGTCTAATACATTTGCTGAGGTCACAACTTGCGGACCTCTCGCTGTATCTCGCCCGCCAAGCTGGGAGCTGCTTTGTAGAGCGGCTCAGAGGCAGCGGCGGGAGCTCAGCCCTGCTCCTCCCTCCCGCTCAGGGTTCCGGCTCTAAAGGCTCTGACTCTCACTTTCCTTTGCAGTTTTGGCTGGGGGAGGCCTTTTCTCCGCCCCTGCTCCATGCAGCGAGTGCTGCAGGCTTTGAAGGGGGAACTGCGAGGCTTTGCTGCGGCCCAAGGCTGGCGGGGGGCTGAGTCCCACGGAGCGACCTGCCAGTCCCACCTGCACCAGCAGCACGGCCCTCGCACGGCCCCGGCTGCCTCCAACACCACCCCACACTGACCAGCCCACGCGGACCCCCACTGGTGCAGAACCCAGCCCCGCAGCACCCAAATTTCCCGGGCATGGTGTCCCTGCTGCGGCAGGCGCCGCAGCGATGCTGCACAGCACAGCATCGTTAGGGAGACAGCTATTCTGGTCTAATTGCCAGTGGTGCACAGCAAACATGGCAGCCTGTGCTCGGAGCAGAACCGTGGAATCACGCTGAAGACAAAGGATGCCCGAAAGAAGGAGTAAAAAGTGACAATAAACCAGAGAGGGGACATCAGCACACAGCCAGGTTGACTCGGGGAGGGAGAAGACACTGACCCAGCAATGAGGGTTAAGCTCTTCTTGTGAGAGCTAATTTAAGGTCAGGCAAATCCTGCTGACAGATTATTTTTCACCTAAAACGTTCAGACCGGTGGCTCAGCCACCAGAGCGCAGCAGGACCTGGAGAGCAGCTGGAGGAGCTGCTGGAAGTGCCCCGGCCCAGGCTGGAGAACAGGACAGCCCCGTCCCCGCCCAGGACCATCAGCAGACCCCTGCCCCACGCCGGGGTCCCCCTCACACCAAGAGCAGCCAGAGCAGCCCTTGGCCAAGACCTGGGCGAATCCCACCCTGTGCTGGCACTCTGGTGCTGCCCCAGGAGGGGCGGGAGTCCCCCCGACCCCAGGCTGTCACTCTGTCACCCCTGCTTTGCTGTGACAGACAGACAAGCCCCAGCTCTCGGGACCATCAATTATTCACACACACTATTTCTGAATATTGCTGTTAAAAGCAAATTCCCGGCTTGCCCCTCGCCTGCACTTCCGAAGGGATTTTCACGCCACGAGGACCCACATTCCTTGGGGGGGGAGGGACACATGGAGGGACCTTCACTGCCACCAGTGAGTTCTGGGTCTGGTGTCTGCAGTTCAGTGTGGGATAAGAACCCCCCCGGGGTTGGGGAACATCCCATCCCGCTCCCGAGGGATTCAGCCCAGCTGAAGGAGCAGCGAGGAAGGCTCAGGGAAGGGAAGGATGTGTCTGTCAGAGACAAAAGGAGCTTGCTCTCCCCCTCGCTCGTTCACAAGAAAATATTTGTAAACAAATGCTTCCTGCTTGTGTTTATCCAACTTTGAGAGACTTCAAATGGAAGCCTGCTCCCCATACCGTATCATTACCCCTCATTATTGCAATTTTCCAGGCTTTAGGTGGCTGGAGAGGGAAAACGCAGGATAATGCACTGCTCAGAAGGCTGCAGGAAGTTAAACTGGCAGAGAAGCAAGCCCAGGCAACCCAGAGCCACCCGGCCCACGTGGTGGGCACTGAGCATGCAGAGCCAGCACAGCTCCTGCATCCAGCGCAGGAGAGGAGATTCTGGCTCTTTGTGCCGGGAGAGAACAGCAAAGTGTCCCAGCCACGGACACCTTGGCTGGCCCAAAACACCAGGGATGATCCAGCTGGATGCTTCTCCAGGCTGGAGCACCTCACCCAAGCCATGCCAGACCATCCTTACTCAAAAGACCGCTCCTCCCTTGGCCTAAAAGTGCTCTAGTGATGGACTGAGTGTCCACTAATCATCAGGAGGCGCTGGAACAACCAAAGGACAGCTGACAAATGCTGACAGGAAAGGAGCACTCTGCAAACAGGGAAGGGCTCCAAAAAGAAATCTCATTTGTAGATCATTGCCTTGATATCTCAGCATTTTTTACTTCACAATTCTGTTTTATATAGCCCTGTTTATTGCACTGATATCTCATCCTGCAGATTCATCTCAGATCATCATTAAGGTTCCTCCCCAGCTTGCAGAGATGCTTCTGCTTATCGTAAAATTCTATGTTGAGATTTCAGATTAATTAAAAGCTGTAAATTGCAAAGCCAGATGCGATAACTCACATCTTCACCCTTCCAAAAAAAAAAAAACAAAAAACCAAAAAACCCCCAAAAAACCCCACCACCAAAAACAACAAAATAATAAACCAACAGAAAACAAAACACCCAACCAAAAAAACAGGAAAATGACAGAAGTGTGAAAGTCTCTTGGTTTATGGCGTGGCTGTCCCCGGAGAAGCGTTCAGCCCAAAGCCACGTCCCTCCGCCCCCGCTGTGGCCCAGGCAGCGCTGCCACCGCGGGTCCCCAGAGACACCTGGCCCGTGGCTGGGGTGGCACGCCCGTCCCAGGTGTCCCCTCCCGGTGGCACCACGGTGCCACCCCGGCCACGCCGGGGGCACCGCTGCCCTCAGAGCGCAGGGAGAGGCGGCGCTGGGGAGGGCACCGTGCCGAAGGGCCCCCGGGCAGGAGGGGAGCCCCGCAGCCCCCCAAAATTCCCCCTGACCGGAGGCCGGGGCGACGCCGGCGGGAGCGGGTCCAGCCCCGCCGCCCCCGCAGCTGCGGCAGCGCGGAGAGGGGACAGACGCCATCCCCCCCCGGGGCCAGGGACGCTCTCCCCGTGCCCAAGGACATTCACGCAGCCGTGCCCACCATCTGCTCGCTGGCAGCGCTGCCAGCTCGGGCTCCAGAGCCGCGGCATCGCCTGAGCGCGGGCACCGGGGTCAGCCCCTGCTCCAAGCACCGCACTCCCCGCGCTCCACTGACACCCCTAAAACCGCCCTGGGGAGGAAGAGGAGGCGTTTGCTCCTGTTGCCCGCAGTTTCCTGCTGCCCACAGCTCTCCTGCAGGCTGGTTGGACTGGTGCCCCTCCCGCTGCCCTCATCCCAACGCTCCCGGGCGCTCCAGGAGCGGGGCAGGCGGCAGCATCCCTCCCTGCCGAGCTCCCACTCACCGCAGATCTCTTAATGCATTTCTTGGCCAAGGGTGAGGAGATTAAACACTCCATAGAAGGCGAGCTGACACAAGCTGACAGACCTGAGTCTTCTGCACATGCATAAGTGCCAGTCCTCATCACAAGGATGCTCATTTGCCAGCCTCATACCTATCACTTGGGCTGGGAGTCAATCTAAATAAAGCAAATTCACTTGTTCTGAGGGGGAGAGGGAGCCGCTGGGCTGTCATAAGGTTGAACTCAGCTGGCATCACTCTAAAGTGGAAGGTGCTGCAGGAGCAGAAAGCAGAGGGCTTCCAGCCTCCCCGGAGTGAGAGGAAGGGAGTTTTGCTTTGCTTGAAAGCAGCTGAGCCAGGAGAAACCATCAGCCCCAGGCTGCGAGGAGCTGGGCTGTGGAGTCACAGAATCCCAGGATCACTGAGGCTGGAAAAGCCCTCTGAGATCATCGAGTCCAACGTGTCACCCGCTGAGCGCCACATCCAGTCCTTCCTTGCACACCTCCTGGGATGAGGGCTCCAAACCTCCCTGGACAGCCTTATCCATGTGCCAGAGGCGAGACTGGAGCAGAGCCTGGCACGGGGCTCACTCTTCCTGCTCACCTCAGCCAGCCCTGCCAGGACAGCAGATTTCACCTCATTCCACTCTGCCACAGAGCCCAGGCACCCCCAGAGACTGGTTTGGGTTAGAAAGGACCTTAAAAATCATCCAGTTCCACCCCCCGCCATGCAACACCTTCCAGGAGACCAGGCAACTCCAAGCCCCATCCAACACCTCCTGGGAAGGAGGACCCACAACTTCTATCCCTCTCCTTCCTTCCTACCCTCCAGTGCTCGGTTGCAAGGATTAAGACTCATTTCCAATGAAGTTTTCATTATTTTCTGCTCTCCTTCTTTATTCCCCAACTCATTTGCATTACAAAAAAATTAAACAAAAGCTGCTTTTTTGAATCTCCACTCATTACTCCCATTACATTTGTTAACATCATTATCTTCAGCTGAAGATGGCAACTATTATCAAATGTTGCAGAGCTGCTGCAGACCTCTTGCTATATTACTCTGGAAAATTGCTTTAATGCTTATGCTTTTAGTGGTTTGAAAAAACCAGCTATAGCATTAGAAGCCATAAAGAAGATAAAAACGTGCATCATTCGATAATACGTGTGTTTTTTCCCCTTTACACTGAAATATAAATACATGGAGGTAATGCAAGATGCAAAAGCTCTTCCTCCTCTTCCGTGATCCAACAAGGACCCTCTGATCTGACCCTCACTGTCTCTCTCTCCAACACTTTTCTTTAGGAAAAGTTATTATAATGAAAGCTGGGATCAAAAGGAAATAAGTCTAAAGACAAAATAGTTCAATTTTTCCAGATTTTGGCAAAATATTTCTGGAAGAGGAGAAAGGCCCAGGGCATGGGCGCTGAACCCCTGGATTTAGCGGGGAAGGAAAGCCCCAGGGGACAGAGCGGGGCAGGGCAGGCTGAGGTGGCCCTGGCAGAGGGCTGGTGATGAGGAGGGCTCTAATGACAGGGATATGTCTCAGAGTCCCACTGCCTCCCACTTCCAACTGGAAACCACCACGGATGGAGCACTGGTAACATCTCTGCTCAGCTCAGCTCAGCTCAGCTCGCTGGGAGGGTGTTTGAACCGAGAAAAGAGGATCACAAAAGAACGAACTAAACACGAGGGTGCGGAAGCTGGAGGGGCAAGACTTGCCGGGGCAGAATGGAACTGGGGCTTCCAAATCTCCCGTCCAAGGAAATGATGCGTCCCCAGGGTCACCAGGAAAACAAAAGAGAAGAAATCCTTCCCTGTGAGGGTGGGGAGGCCCTGGCACAGGGTGCCTGGAGAAGCTGTGGCTGCCCCTGGATCCCTGGAGGTGTCCGAGGCCCGGTTGGATGCGCTTGGAGCAACCTGTAATGGTGGAAGGTGTCCCTGTGGACTGTGCTGGCCCTCACCCAGGCCAATCCAGCTCTGCGGATGGGACAGCACAGCTCAGGAGCCGGGACCACGCACAAATCCCACTCCAGCATGGCTGGGGCTGATTTACGGCAGCTGCAGGAGAGGTCAGAGCTCGATAGGCTTTCATCGATCAGTTAATTAAACCCAGGCAAAACAAACATAATGAACGCAAAAATTTACAGCTCCTGCCACGGGTTCAGGTGCAGCTGGAGCTCAACCCACCCATCTTCTCTCCTAACAAGCCAGGGCAGGCTGGGCTTTTGAGGGAGACCCAGACCCTGCTCTGGAACGGGCAGGATGTGCTGCGCTCCTTCCTACAGCGCAAAGAATGCTCCTAATAGGAGCAAACTGCCGAAACTGAGGCAGCACAGAGGTGCTAAACCCTGCCAGGAGGGAGCCCAGAGTGTGTCTGTCCCCTGGCACAGGCCCTGGCACGCTCGGAGGGCGGCACGTGGAGCGTGACACCACAATGACCTGCTTTAGCCACGCGCCGATGCAAAGCTCACACGGCCCCTGCTGCAGGTTCACGCTTGGTCACACAGCCCACGAGACCCGCACAAAGAGACTGAAATTATCACTTTGTTTTCCATCAGGCTTTTGGTGTTGATTTAAGCTCCCCAAACAAATAATTACGGTCTTATCTCCATCACGCAGCAGCATTAGCCACAATTCATCATTTTTAGCTTGTTTCGGGCATTGTGTATATATGGATAAATAAAGAGGGAGCTCAGCCATTCCCATGTTGTAGGACCTGGCATTGCAAGATGGGCATTCGGTTAAATCTGCTCTTGACAAGAACAAAAATGTAATCTCCAAAGAGCTCTGCAGGGAGGAGGAACACTTGTGTGTTTTTAACAGCTTCGGGAAACGAGACCAGCAGCTCTGCAGAGCTGAGGAGCAGAACGGATGCTCACTGGGGGCACGCGGGGCTGTGGTCCATACCCTTCCCTTCCCCAGCCTCAGGCAGGAGATCGCCCTCCAGGTTTCCAGCTGTGGTTTTGCAGCTGCAAACTGCAGCCAGAGCCCGGGGCACCCAGAGCACTGGGAGAGCCAGAACCCGGCTCACCCGGAGAGCCAGGCCGGAGTTAGCGATAACTCACAGGCAATCCCCAGATGAGACACGACAGGTTACGCCAGAGCTCTGCCAAGAAAGATGACGGAGATGATTAGGAAGTTAATTCCTGACCCCGGCGGGCGCGTGCTGTACATCCCGCGCGTGCAACAGCCGCAGCTCCCGTTTAAACACCGGGACGTGCCAGGATGTCGGATCGATTATACACCAGCCGAGCGCGGGGAGCAGCGCTGAGCACATGGACGCGGTCCAAGGTGCAGGGAGAGCTCACCTGGGGGAGGCAGCAATCGCCTCCCTGAAGGGGCTGAACCCTGCCTGGCAGGGGGAAATCCCACCCAGGCACCCACAGCCGGGCACCCGATGGCCCAGGGGCTGCTCACAAGCCCTGCTGCCTGCCAGCGCTGGCGCCGAGGCGCAGCTTTGCTCCTGGGATCCGCACGGGTGTGAAACAAGCTGTGGAAACATCAGCGCTGCTCGGGAGGCGGCTGCGAAACCGCAGCGCCAAGCGCGGCCGCGGAGCCAGGCTCCGGCACCCCGAGCTCGCAGCGCCGGGCCGGGACTCTCAGGGACACCAAGTGACAGCCCAGGGCCACCTCCAGGGCTGGCCCCGGCTCTGGCGCCTGCTGCCTGCAGCACCTGCTCCTCCCCGGGGCACGGGAGAGCTGGTTTGTGGGGAGAGGCGGCTCCAAGCCATCAGTCGGGGGCTGAAGCAGGGGCTGGGGAATGCAAAGCCATGGCCAGCACGGAGTTTTCATCTCAGCCACCAGCAAAACTCCCCAGGGACGGAGAAACACCGACCTGTGCTTCCCCTTCCTCCCCAGGGACGGGGAAACACCGACCTGTCCTTCCCCTTCCTCCCCAGGGGTGGGGAAATACCGACCTGTGCTTCCCCTTCCTCCCCAGGGATGGGGAAACACCGACCTGTGCTTCCCCTTCCTCCCCAGGGATGGGGAAACACCGACCTGTGCTTCCGCTAACCCCCCAGGGATGGGCAAACACGGACCTGTGCTTCCCCTTCCTCCCTAGGAATGGGGAAACACCGACCTGTGCTTCCCCTAACCCCCCAGGGATGGGTAACACCGACCTGTGCTTCCCCTAACCCCCCAGGGATGTCCCCACATCCCACCCTTCCCCTCGACCAGCACAGGGATGATCTCCGTGCCTGCACCACCGTTTGCTTCCCCAGCCCCGTGGCAGCATTTCCAGCCCTCCACGGTGCCAAGCTCCAAGCGCCAGGCTGGCTCGGGCGAGAGAAACCTCTTCCCCTCGAGCTGAGGCTGCCCGGGAAGGGTACCCCCCACTAGGGATGCCTGGCACGGAGGGGAGAGCGGGCACGGGGAGGATGGGGAGGGGCGACAGCACTCAAGCAAAGAGGACCCAGCTGGTTGTGACATGCTCAGCCACGAAAAATTATAGTTTTAAAGCTGCTTTCAGTGGAAAGACCCAGAACAAGCAACGGAGGCTCTGGAAAGGAATATTAAACACTGCAGAAATAAAAGGTATTGCTCAAGAGAAAACATAACAAGGCTGAAACCCAGCGTGGTGCAGCCTTCAGATGAAATGGAGATGAGCTGCGAATGAATTGCTCCGTCTTAAGGGAATTTCTGGCTTTTTAAGGAGGGAGGGCACACCCGTCCTCCCCGGCCTCGCCAAAGGGTGAGGGTGGGGTGGGGTCCGGAGGTGCCCCCCAGGGCATGTGGAAGCTCCTGCATCACCAATCCCGGGAATGCAGCTCCCACTGGGCCCTGCCATCCTCTCCATCACCGGGAGAGCCCGCTGGGCATCACCATCTCACCCCGGGGAGGGTCTGCATGCAAAAAAAACCAGAGGCCGGGAGTCAGAGCAGAGCCTGGAGCCCCAGGAGCACAGCCAGGGGAGGGCGGTCACAGCCCCAAGGCTGCCAGAGCTCCAGGGGCGTTTGGACAATGCTCCCAGGCACAGGGTGCGATTGCTGGGGTGTCTGTGCAGGGCCAGGACTTCCGTGGTCCTTGTGGGTCCCTTCCAAATCAGAATATTCCATAATTCTGTGGTCCCCTGCAGATTCCTCAGCGCTGCATGGGCCCTGCCATGCCCCAGCCTCTCCACATGCCCCATTTCCTGGTGACATGCTACACGAGAATCTCAGT
The DNA here is from genome assembly GCA_013397315.1 of Donacobius atricapilla. Taxonomy (NCBI): domain Eukaryota; kingdom Metazoa; phylum Chordata; class Aves; order Passeriformes; family Mimidae; genus Donacobius; species Donacobius atricapilla. Next base: position 39,828 of record WBMY01015322.1, on the reverse strand, counting down.
TCCCAGTTAAAAATAGCACCAGTTTCTAACCCTCGAAGGTGCAGAAAAACGTGACCTCTAAAAATCCCGAAACTGAAAGGCAAAGCAAATGAGTCCCAAATTTGTCTACGCTATAAACGTCAATTTCTTTTTGAAAGAAATGAATGTTTTTGATGAATGTTTTCTTGAATGCCTGCTTTTGGCAGTGCTGCCATCTGTGAAAAATCTCTGCCACGCTCGCTATTAAGATTTCATTTCCAAGAAGAGCTCATAGCTGCTTTAATAAATGGTTAAAAGATTGTCAGGGGTCCAAAGGGCCAGCAGCTTGTTTACCACAAGTGGCTTCTGTCACCAGGCAAAGCACCTTTGACTGATAAGCTTAGAGCCCGCCAGATCACATGCAGCTTCCTCCCAGCCCGCAACCAGCCGCACTTTGAGAAGCACTTTAGCAATGTCGGGCACTTAGGAACCTAATCCCTATCGACTCTGAATGAGATTTACAGTCCTGAATGGCCAGCTCGCCTCGGAGAGGTCCCCGGGTCACGCCGAGCCTCGCAGAGGTTTCACTCCACATCCCCCAGCCGTGCATTGGCTTTTTAACACCATTCATTAACAAAAAAGCACAAACCCTCCCCCGGGTGAGCCCCTGGGGCGGGCCCTGGGCTCTGAAACAGCAGGGAAATCCTTCCGGAGGGGCTGAGGGCACATCCAGCAGCCCCAGCCCGGGCTGTGCCCACCAGCCTGTCACTGGGGGGCCCTGCAGGGCAGAGCCAGAGCAGCCCAGCCCTGCTGAGGGCTGCAGACCCCGCGGTCCGGGCTGTGGCCGTGCCACGGCCAAGGGCAGGGACCCCAGGAGCATCCCCGGAGCGTGCCAGCACCAGGGCTCCACCGCTCCTGAGATGGAGTCCTGAAATGGCTGGTGTATTTGTGGATCCTCTGCGTGACTGAATCAAGAGGAACAATAAGATCTTTTTCCAGATTCGGCAAACATCAGTGTAATAAAAAAAATTAATTATATGCTTGAACACATGCACCAGAGCAATGCCCTGTATTTTCTCCTAATTGTTCTCCAAGCCTTGCAGAGCCACATTTAAATAAAAATGAAGCAGTTATTTAAACTGCAATTAAAGATGGAGCAATTTATTTTTAAACTTGAACTACAGTCAGCAGAGCAGGAGGGGAGGAAGGGGGGCTGCACTGGGACCCCCGGTGGGCAGATTCCACTGGCCACTGGAGCCACACTGCTCCGAGAAGGGAGGCCGAGGAACAGAGCAGAGACTCCCAACAGCCCCACAGCGGGGTGCTGGCTGCCTCCTCCCCATCCCACAGCTGCTCCCCGCTGGCACAGACCACAGCAGCCCGTCCCCGGCCTCACAAGCCCAGCGCTGTCACACGAAGGCCGAGCGTTGGGGTGTAGCCCCTGGGAAGGCTTAGCCCGGCTCCACAGCCGGGATCAGCTCCTCCCCACCTGATGGGTGGGGTGTTTTGGGAGGTATCTGCACCCCTGGGCTCTTTTTCTTCCAGCCAGGAGCTCATTTTTTTTTTTTCCCAACCAGGCCCCCATTACCACAACCCCAGGTTCTGCACCCAAAAACCAGCCCTGGGGACACAGCCCTGAGAGGTGAGCTCCATCCAGCGTGCCATGCCCCGAGCAGGGAGCACCCTCGACAGCAAGAGGCGGCTGGGAGGGAGCTGGGGAGGGAGGGAGGGAGGAAGAGCAGCAACCACAACAAAAACCCACCCTCTCTTTTCATAAGACAGCAGAATTTATCAGCCTGAAGCCCTTCACATCTGTCTCCTCATACAAAATGAAAGAGGCTTTGAAAAACAGAGGAGATGAAATAAAGCCGTCTGTGTGAGGAAGCTGGCATCTCTGCCACTGTCACTGTCACCATGGCAGGAATAATGACCGTGATTGTTTCTGCATCTGGGGATGTGTGCGGCTGCACGGGGAGGAGGGGGAGGAAGACGCACACCCACACCACCCCCAGCCCTGCCCACGAGCCCCCAGCCCCGTTTGGGGTGAGCTGGGCGCGCACACCACAAGATGTGGTGACTTCAGCCCTGCTGCCGCTCCCCTCGCTCCCAGCCCGGCGCAGGCCCGGGGCCGGTGGCTCAGGCTCACACAGACCTGTGCTTGCGGAAGAGCTTTGACCTGCACAGCTCTCACATCACTCGGCTTTGCTGTAGCAATTACTGCCCAGGCAGGCTCTGCTCCCGGGGGAGACCTGGGGCAGCAGGACAGGAGCCAGCAGAGGCTCCTCACTCATAGATGACATTTAAATAGAGGTATAAAAGGACAGAGATTGGGGCTGGGTGGAGAACCTGCACACGCCAGCAACCCCATTTCTCAGAGCTGGCTCTGGCGTTTTGTTGGGATGATTCTCAGGGCTGTCCTGTGCAGAGCAAGGAGCTGGATTTTGGTGGGTCCCTTGCAGCTCAGGATATTCTGTTTCTATTCCGTTCTGGGATTTTCAGGCAGATTTTGGAGCATTCCAAGCCCATCAGGCTGGTGGCAGCCTGCAGAGCACTCCGGGCAGAGGGGTCACTCCCAAGAAGGCCCCGGGTGAGGTGGCCCCCGGCTGATCATGGGCTGCACCCCCAGACAGAGCCCCCCAGGCCCCTGTGCCTGGCACACACATTGTCCTGCCCAGTGCATGGAGTGCTGATCACAGCCTCAGCCTGAGCTGCTCCAGTGCCTTACAGAAACTCCCATCCCAGAGGATTTCAGCTCTCCGCCAGCAGGAAGGTCTTTAAAATGCACCAAAGCATTAGAATTTAGCATTTAGCATGTGCCCCGTGAACAGGGAGACAAGAGCACGGCCCTTGTGATTCAGCAAGGCCTCGGCTGCTCCAGGCTCGGTCCTGGGGGCAGGCAGGAGGGCGCTGGGCTCAGCAAGGAGCTCGGGGCACGTGAGGAACCAGGTTTCATGACAGAGCTCAGCTGCACCGTGAGCTGTGCCCAGCAACCCTCTCTGGGGGATGGTGCTCAGCACAGAATCCTCTCACAGGGACGTGCGGCGCACGCTCCGAGAATCCCCGAGTGACTCTGGGGGAGCCCAGACACCTCTAAGGTTCATCAGCCCCAGCCCCCTCCGGGCCCGGTCACTCCCCTTCTCCCCATGCCACCAGTGGGGTGCTCCAGGAGAATTCCCTCTTGTCCCCAACTTCGTGGCCGTTGTCTGAAAAACCCGAGTGTGCCATTCAGTGTGACTGGAACGACGGGTCCCAGCAGTCAGGGTCGCCCTGGGACTCCGGAGAGCCAGCGGAGCCTTCCTCCACACATCTCCTCCAGCTGATCTCTTCCTCCTCCCGCTCTCTACACTCCAGGAAGAAATTTATAGCCCACCTGCCTTCCGTGGGACTTCCAGACCCTCAGGATCCATCCCACCCTCTACTCGCCGTTCATCCCTGCCCTAGGGCACAGCTGCTCCCCGGGGTGGCTGGAGGTGCACTAAAGGATGGTGCTGGCACAGGGTGCCCGGAGCAGCTGTGGCTGCCCCTGGATCCCTGGAGGTGTCCAAGGTCAGGCTGGACAGGGCTGGGAGCCGCCTGGGGCAGTGGAAGGTGTCCCTGCCCAGGGCAGGGATGGGATGGTCTGAGGTCACCTCCAGCCCAAACCATCCCACGAGTCTGTGATCCCTTTTTCTGCTCTCAGCCAAAGCTCCCCTTTCCTGCAGACGCTGCCAGAGCACAGCAAAAGCTGCCAGCAGCTTTGGTTTGGGACAGCCCGAGCTCAGCGCCCCCAGATCCCCGGCTGGGTCCTGCTGCAGGGCTGGGAGCCTGCGGGATGGGGCAGCAGGAGGTGACACGGGGACTGGGATGGGCGCTGGCAGCGCCCGGGCTGCGCACAGGCTGCTGTTTACTTGTTGTGGTCCCTGCGTGTGCCGTGTGTGCATGCGTGTGGAGATTGTCTCCAACGTGACTCTGCATTATCAGGGCTATAATGAGTCCTTGTTAAAGTGGATTTGATGGAATAATTATATTCCAAAAAAACCTGCGGGAAAGCGCTCTCCCCTCTTAAAGGGCAGGATCATCAAACGTTCTCGCCACATTATTTGCAGTCACACCTTCTGCTGCATCTGCTCCTTTTAAAATCTCTAACTCCAATCTGATCTGAATATATAAATCTGAATTATCACAGCAAAAGGAGATGTGCTCACACCTTTTTTTATCTGTTGCCATGGCGATTAGATAAAATTCACGCCAAGTCTCTGGGGAAGGATGAAATGATTTCAGACAGAATCTCACCCCACTTGGTGAGAATAACGCCTGGAGCTACTTCCCTCTGTAACAGGTCTGGGCACATGTCGCAGCCAGAGAGGGTGGCAAGGGGTGGGGGAGAAGCCAGGACACCTTTGGAGATCTCGAGGCCGACAGGGAAAAAGGTTTTGCAGCACCTGCAGCCAGGGAAGGACAGGACGCCGCTCGCTCCCATCACATCAGGCGGCTCCGCGCTGCCATCCCGGGCACCAGTGACAAAATCCACCTGAAAAGGCCAAGCCTCGTGCCCAGTGCTCCCTCTCGGAGTGCCTGTGCGGGGGATTTCTCCTGCACACGCCGGTCCCTCCTCTCTCGGAGCGGGGCACAGCCACTCGCAGGGACGGCAGGGACACGGCAGCGCGGTGGCCTCGGGCCTGGCACGCTCCAGCTCACGGCCTCCTGCTCCAAACCAGCCGGGCTCATCCCACATGCGGGCCAAACCAACCCAAAACACCAACCCTCAGCAGGTTCCCTCTGCCCCAAACCTCTCCGCGATGCCAAACTCACGGACAAGGGCGGCCTTTCGCCTTGCCGTGTTTATTCTGTCCCAGCTTCCAGCTTTCCCCAGTAACAGGAGCCTGATGTCCCCCAGAATGAGCCCATTGACACAAGGACAATGCTGAATTATCCGGGTCCTGGCTCCTCTGCCCCCTGGATCATCCTGACCAGTGCCCCTCGGCACGCAGCACCCGCCCAGGGGGGAATGCAGGGCCCAGAAATCCCAGAAATCCCAGAAATCCCAGAAATCCAGCCTCCTGCCTCGTCCCCGGACTCACCACCGCCTGGGGCGGATCACAGTGGGATGTGTGTGC
>WBMY01015322.1:21409-34740 GCA_013397315.1 Donacobius atricapilla | reverse complement strand
ACAGTGGGATTTGTGTGCATTTCCACTGCTGAAATTTCAGAGAAAAAAAAAAATGCAGCGGTGGCGAGGTGCAGGAGAAGACAGCGAACATTTCTGGGGGGACTGACCGCGTGGAACTGTGAGGAAGCTGCTGCCCTTTCCTTGCCCACACCACTAAAGAGCAGCTGGAAGGAGTTTAAGGACCCCAGAACCAGCCTTGGGGGCGTCTAAGGATGGCACAGAAAGGGTCATGCAGGTCAAGTGAAGCTCGCAGCTGCAGCACCACAAACAGATTAACTCAGGCAGAGATATTTTGGAAACTCCTAAAATGCTCAGCCCACAACACACACAAAAACACCTCTAAAACTTCACAGAACTCTTTTTTTTTTTTTTTTTTTTTTAGCTCCTTCCTTCTGGCAAGCTTTACGTTTTGCTTTCCAAAGAAAAGGCTTTGTGGATAACCAGTGACTAAGTACATCCTCATCTGCGCAGCCCTCGGGGATTTGCATTAGGCTGGTGACAAAGGCAGCACCCTTAGAAACGCTAGTACCTTGACAAGTGCTCTATTTAGATTTTTTCCAACACAACCTATCAAGTACACAACACTGAAGCAGCAAATAACGGCTCAGCTCTGGGTTTGCCAGGCTGGTAATGCTCGCTGCCTCCAAATCCCACTGCCCTGGCCAGCCCCGGTGCTGTTTTTCCCACTGGCACAGCCTGGACAGGTGACTTTTGTGCCCAGCAAGGCAAAGCTGGACACAGTGACATCCCTGAGCCAGCTGGGGAACGGTCTGGGTGTGAGTCCACGGGCATGTGGGTGCTCAGAGGATTGCAAAAGCCGAGCAGTGCCCAAAGGAACACCTTGGAACAGCTGAGGAGGGGCTGAAATTGCTCAGACCCCACTTTGTGGCGTCACGAGTACCTCCCCGTGCTGTTTTTGCAAACTGCAGCTGGACAGGCACCCCGGGAGCGCCCACACACCTGGGCTCCACACTGCCACCGCTGCCACGGGAAACAATGCTAAAAATAATGAAAGGAAAGCTGTTTACAACGTCGGGTTCTTAAAGCACCTTGCGGCAGGATTTTCTCACTCCGGGGAAAAGGGGTGAAGGGTGTGTAAAAACTCTCTGCTCAGCTGCTGCGCTCCTCAAATACACACCAGGAGCAGCTGAGCTTGAGGTGTGATTGTCCCCCCAGGCCCAGCCTGCCACAGCTGCTGCCCTCCCAGACAGAGCAGCAGAGCCCTGGGAGAGGGGCCGTGTCTGTGGCGAGCCTGCAACACCAGGCGAGATTGATTCTGATGTGAGCGCCAGCGAGGCAAATGGGTTTTTGAAAACCCTGTAATTTCCCCGCAACCCCTGACTTCTCTAAACACACAGCAGCACAGTCAGGTGGGCACTAAACGAAAATGAGCCGCGCTAATGATGATTTACGTGCGGGACAACCTGCCATAAAGAGTTTATCTGTGATTTGGGGGTATGTTACGGTGTTGCCAAGTTAACCAAACAGCGCAGCTCGTCACCCAAACCCCGGGGAGGGAGGCAGCAGCTCTCCAGCTGGGCTCTCGCCAGCGAGGCACCACCAAGGTTCTGCACCCACCAAAAGAGCAACAAGGTTTGGCTGAGAAGATGTGAGGGGTTGGGAGCCCTGTAATCCCAATTAATAATAATAATAATAAGATGATTCAGTCATAGAATTAAAGAACAATTTGTCTTGGGAGAAACCTTAAAGTCCTCTTTGTTCCTCCCTCTGCCATGGGCAGGGACACCTTGCACTGTCCCAGGCCCTGTCCAAGCTGGCCTTGGACCCTGCCAGGGATGGGGCAGCCGCAGCTTCTCTGGGCAACCTGTGCCAGAGAAGAATTTCTTCCTAGAGCCCGAGACATCTCACAAAAGGCTCCCCCCAGCCACATATGGGGGCAGAGGTTGAGTTCACAAGAGCAGCCCCAGGGGAAACACTCGCTGCCCGTATTTCTCAGCTGCAGGTATTTTGGTTTGGTTGGGGAAAAGACATTTACTATGACAACAGTCACTTAAATAGTGCTTTGTACCACCAAGAAGTCTGGATGGAGATTTCTCTGCTCGGCACATCAGGACTGCTCCTCCCCTGCTGCACCTCGAGCTGCCGGGAAGATGCCCAGCCTTCCACAGGGAGCACTAGAGCAGAGTTTTGGGGAAGGCGGCGGGTTTGGCACGCCGGAGTCAGGAGAGAGTAGCACGTTCCGCAGCCAGCTGTGAGCACAGCTCAGGTGCAAGGCTGCAGCCCTTGCGCACCCCTGCCCTCCTGCACAGCAGCGTCTCACCGGGCAGAATCCACACCAGCAGGGACCACGGGGCCTCAGCAGCGCATCCCAGCCCTCCTCACCTCCAGCCCATCCCCTCCCCTCACCCTCCTCACTCAGAATCAGGGCATACGCAGAGGTTCAGCAGAGGTCAGGAAAAAACATATTTTTGGTAACAGCAAAGCCAGTTTTAGCTCTAACACACCAGCAACAACAACAAAAAAGCTTCAGGCAGATACTATATTTGTAATCCAACGGCAAAACATGTTTGCTTGTGTTGACTCTGCACTGTAACACAATTTATATGTTCTGTCTTTAGGGTAATTATTGCTTTAGAATGTTAAAATCGTTCCACCCTAATTAAATCATCATATTAAAAGATCCACTGCCACAGCAAACTTGGGAACAAGTCTGGTTAAGATCACGCGAGTGCACGGATGCTCAGTTGGCAAACCTGCTGCTGAGCCCACCGGCCACACGGGCTCCATCCTCCGGAACAGCAGACCAAAGGATTCCCAAACCACAGAGAAAACAACAGCCCAGGTTGTCCTGCTGATGGACCTCACCAAAAGCGCCAGCCCACGGCGGGCAGAGCATCACCTGCACTGCCCAAAATACATCCAGAGCGCCTCAGTGCCCCAGGGCACGGGCACCACCAACTCCTCGTTCCCACCCACCGCACACAAAATCCACCTCGTGTTCCCACACCCACGGAAAGGCTGGCAAGGGCACGGTGCCACTCTGTCCCCTGCCAAAGGGTGCCCGTCCCGGGCACCGCCAGCCCAGGTACCTCCAGGGCTGTGCTGCATCAGCACCTTGGCTGCACTCAGGGGGCACAGCCTGCCAGCAAGAGCCACCGCAGCCCCCAGGAGAACAGGTCACCCCCTCCAGGTGCTCCTCCAGCTCCTGCTGCCAGCCCCAGCCCCGCTCCCGCCGGCCTCTGCTCCCCAGGGCACCGCTGAGACGCGGAGGAGCACCAGGACTTTCTGACCTGCGAGCAAATATCAAGCGCAGAGCGCTCACTTTGGGCAAAATCCTTTAATTCCCTCCGGATCCCCCGGGGAAGCAGTTATTGATTGCTCTACTACAGCTCGCACGCGCTGCGCCGGGCAGCCAGCGCTGCCATCGACAGCGGCTCCGCGGAGGAGCCACGAGGTCACCCCCGAACACGGGGACACGGAGCTGTGGCCAGAGCCTGCCGCAGCCAGGCAGGAACCCCTGCCAAAAAATCATTTTCCCGGGGGAAAACGCCCGCGGAGTGTAGAGGTGAATGATGCTGGCCCTCCCACGGCCCCTTCCCCACGCAAGGAAGGCAGAGCTCTTAGTGGGACATGGCCCAGGTCACGAGGCAGGGGCATGGCACAGGCAGGCCAAGCGGGTTCCATCGCAGGGAAAAGGGAGATGATGGCGTTTTTAGCAAGTTCCTTTGCCCATGGTTGAATCAGTGGTAAAAATTCACAAGAAAAGCTGGAATTTTGGCTGGAGCATCATCCTGAGAAAGACCAACACCAGCCCTGGCTGCAGGAGTCAGGCACAGGCAGCACAGGCAGGTGCTGTCCCTGTGGCCCAAGTGCCAGTGCCGGGCACCCAAGGCATCCCGCAGAAACCAGGACAAGGCACGAGCGCTGCCAAAATTACACTGACCGTCCCTCACCCGCGGGACACACGGCCAGAGCACCCAGGAGAGCCTGGACGCCTCACCTCTGCTCACACCAGCAGCGCTTTCCGGTCTGGAGCTGCAGAATCACCAAAAAAAGCCTTTGCTGGGCAGCACAGGCACAGACAAGAAGCCAAAACCAGACCCTCCACGACGGCAAATGTCACACACGGCAAAGCAGGTCAGATTTCCACGAGAACAGGTGCTCCTCCCTTACCTGGGATGATAGAAACGGTGTCTTTCTCCCAGGATACAACGCTAACATATTCCTGCACTGAAGAGGGGATGAGGCACTTGAAAACAGCCACGTTTCCACGCATCGACCTTTGGTCCTCCACCCGAACGGTGTACGGTTCCCTGAAAACTGTGGAGGAAAGCAGATGGTTGGTAGCATGACAGTGCTGGAGGAAAACACACTTCCTTTTGCTAGAATCCCACGTTTCCCAAACAAACCAGCCCACCCAGCCACACGCTGCTTCCATCCCAAGCACCTTCCCGGGGAAGGAAGGGATTCTCTGCCGGGGAACACCGTGCTGGGCGTGGGACAGGGGGACACCCGGCCCAGGTCCTGCTGCCGGGACCTGCCACGGTCCCCAGCATCACCTGAGCTTGCCAGACCCAGAGTGGGGACCAATGGCATTTTGTAGCTGCACTGTGCATTTCACCTCTGGGTGCTGAAAATGCATCCTGGGACAGACAAACCCCTGACACACAGCCTGGGACCGTCCTGAACCCACCGCAGGAATATTTAAGGCGAGCAGATGACGATTTTCCAAGCCGTGCCACATGTTCCCGGCATGTGCCCTATTTCTCAGGGAGATGCACATCCCTGTGACAGCTCCGTGCTGCTCCCTGGACCAGCAGCAATGCTCCAGGAGCACCTGCTGGGCGAGGTGGACCCACCTCAGCCTCCCCAGCGAGATAAGGAGCTGTCACCAACCCAGCAACACAGACACCACAAACTCCTGATGTTTAAGGCAGTTGAGGGCAGCCCCCTCCTCCCTGTGACATTAATTGTGCCCTGCAGGACATGGACGCGATTGCCATCGTGACAAATACACGTTCACTTTGCCAGGGCCAGGGCAGGAGCAGCTCAACAAAGCCCTCAGCAGCCCCAAAGGAAGGTGTTTTCCCAGAGTGGGAAGTCCCCGTGGGCATGGCATCCCCCACCTCGCACAGCCAAGGCAGCGGTGAGAGGGTGGCAGCAGTTCCAGCCTGGTTTCCTGGGCTCTCAGGGCTCCCTGCTCGGAGATGTGCCACCAGGGCACGGGGAGAGGCCGCCACGGAAAGGGGCTGCAGAGCCAAAGCAGATTAACCAACAAAAGCTTCCTTAATCACCTGGAGCTGAGGTTTATTCACAGGCTTTAAAGGCCAGCGGGGACGGTGAGGAGCATCCTGAATGCTCCCTGCCACCAGGAGCACCCCGGCTGGGAACAGACCCTGGGCACGGCCCCGCTGCATCCCTGACTGTGCCAGCCCCACAGCCAGGGCTGCAGGCTTTTCCTGCCAGCAGGAATAACCCCCAGGAGGGCAACACACCGCCACACCTAGCCCACTTAAACCTCTCCCCTGGCTGGAGAAATTTGCTCCATGAGCTCGCCAACAGCTTTCCCAAGACTTCCAGAGATTTTTTTTTCCCCTCATATTTTCAGTTTCCACTGCATTTTATTTGACTGCTTGCTTTCTCCAGCTGCAATTGGCTCTCCGTGCTGCACTGCCATTAGAAAGCACTGGAGAGTGACTGGGATGTGGGGTGGCCAGGAGGGAGCAGCAGCTGGAGAACGTCCCACAACCATTTCCACGGCCAAAAGGCCAGGGCAGCTCCAGGAGCTGGAGACATCCTGGCGGCCCCACCACATCCAGGTCTCCTGCTAACAGAGAGGGAGGCTGAGCTCCCTGCATTCAGTCCTGGATGGAGAGGGGGCTGAGAGCCAGGATTCCCCCTCTGTGATCCCAGGGCAGCTCTGGGCACGTGGGATCCCAGCAGAGCCAACCCCGCCGTGCCCACACGGGGAGAGCAGCAGCTCCGCATTTCCTACACCCCATCTGCTCCTCCACCACGCTGTGGTTTATAGGTAACCTAAGAGTGCTGGTAAATAATTCACTCTGCAGAAGGGGGTTAATACCAATTTACTCCCCAGTACAAGGTATTAAAATAAAAAACCCTGTAGTCACTTCTGTCACGTTCCCTCTGCTAGCCCCACTTTTAATAGGTTACATAATGAAGCCATTCCTGGGCTATTAGCCCTCCTCAGCCTGGTCAATAATTTACTATAATAGCTTTTGGAACCAGCTCTTTGCCATATTCCTCCGTTTTATTTATTTTTTAATTTTTTTTTTTTTTTTTGGTCTTACTAAGCCTTGGCAGGCTGGGGCCGGGTGGTGCAGTGACAGCCGGGCTGTGGGACACTGAGGGGGCCCCCAGCACGGACAGATGTGGCCCAGCCCCTCCCACAGCTGGGAAAAGCCTCTGTGAGTGTTGGGTGAGACAATCCCGGTTCAAAGCGAGAGGAACTCTCCTGCCACCAGGCTGCAGCCACCCCACGTTCTGCAGACGCTCTCTGGAGACCTCCAAGCTGCACATCCCACCCCTTCTCCCTGCTCCATCCTGTTGTAGGAATCCAGCGCAGCAGCCCTGGTTCTGTGCTTGCCGGGGCACCTGGCAGGTCCTGGAGCGGAGCAGGGAGAAGCCAGCCCCTTGTGCAAAGCCCAGCGCCCCCAGGGAGCTCCTACCTGCTTTGACACGGATGTTTGGGCTCCTGATTTTGCCAGCCGAGTTCTCTGCGGTGCAGAAGTAGTCGTTGTCGTGGATAAAGCTATTGAAGGCTGATGGCGAGAAGGGGTAGAGCTGCAAAGTCCCATTGGCATGGACATGCCGGATGTGGGGCACATCGTAGATGTCATCACCTGTGGCCAGGTACCACCGGAGGACGGCGCTGGGTGACCCTGCTGCCGGGCAGGGGATCACCACCCCCACTGTGCTGGAGAAGGTGACCTGCTGCAAGGAGTCGTTCACAAAGTAGAGGCTGGTTCCGACATCTTCAGCGTGTGCTGTGGGCAAAGCAGAGGCCACAACGGCGGGGGGGTCACTGCAGGGATCGCCAGTCCTGGGGGCACNCCCCTGACACAGAGACCCCCAGCACAGAGACCCCCCGGCACAGAGCCCCCCTGGCACAGAGATCCTCCCCCTGGCACAGAGACCCCCTGGCACAGAGACCCCCCGGCACAGCCCCCTGAGCCCCGCGTGCGGCAGAGCAGGGGAGCGCAGGAGCATCCGTGCGCAGCTGGAAGCACACAGGCCACCTTCACAGGCCAGCGCTCCTGCTGCCAGCACGGATCAGGGATCACAGGCGCCTCGGCAGGGCAGCCAGGGGCTGTGCAGGCGGGGATGGACACCCCGGGCAGCCCCTGAGGCGTCCCCGGGGGGGCCCGGCTGGCTCCGAGCACCCACAGCACAAGCACCAGCACTGCCGCTCCTGCCAATTTATTTTTTAATTTGATCCCCCATCCAGCAGCCCTGGGCCCCCTGGGGCCCCCGGAACGGCAATGCCAACTCACCCAGGGCACATCACTGCCAGGCAGGGCAGAGACCTCCCTGGCACCCTACCACTGCCTCCAGACCAGGAGAGGGGTTGGAAAACCGGGATCAGAGCTGTGCCCCTCTCCCAGAGCCACAGATCCACCCTGCCCCCAGCCTGAGCTTCACCTGGGCATCCCCGCACCATCCAAACGAGGGCTGCGGTGCCTTCAGGGGCACAGTCCGGGCAGAGCTTGTGGCCACCTGCATGCCCGGGAGCAGCTCTCACTGCTGGAGAGCAGAACTTCCCCTCTTGAGGAGCAGGGAATGGACCTCTGCACCCAACTCCTGCCGTCCCTCCTTCCCACTCCCCGGGACCACGAGCTCCCCCTTCCCAACCGAAAATTGGCTATAAATAAGGATGAGGAGGGCCCCAGTCACTTAGATCCGCTTTCTTTTTTTAGCCACCCTCTTTCCAAGTGGGCGGAAGGACAGGGATCTGGGAAGGGCCCTCGGCGGGTGTATTAATAGCGCACGCCCGTGGTGCCGCAGAGCCAATAAGCAGATCAGCACCGTGCCGCCGGTTCAGAGGGAGCCACGGGGGACCCTCCCTGACCTCGATTCCTTAACTTGGGGAGGAGGGGACGGCGGCAGGGGGGAGAAGGAAAGCCTCATCCGCGCGCCTCGGCTCCGGAGGCGGCCGCTGGCCCGAGGAAGGGCTGGTTGAGTGGCCATGGCTCCAACTCCGGGCCAAGCTTCTCCAGCCAGGTGCGCGTCCTGCCTCGGAGCTGTGCCAGCAGCCCAGTCCGCCCTGTGCTCAACAGGCTCAGCGTGGGACACCCCGAGACACCTCAGCCCTGCTCGGAGCAGAGGGCTCTCCATCCTTCTCCCAGCTGGATGCACAACCTCGCGCCTCTTTCAGCATCTTATCTTGCTCTCAGTGTGCTCTGCACAGAATTATCCCCCAAAATGACCAGCTTTCCTCCTGTGTCCACTCGGAGCCCTCTGTGCCGCGGAAGGGGTGAGCTGATAGCGAGGTCCAGCTGTGCCACCACACGAGACGACCAATCCAGAGGTCACGGAATCATCTCCTTGTCTCCCCACGCACCAATTCCCCGTGCCCACACACGGGTGGAAGGAGACAAAGCCATTTATCTTTCCCTCCCTGGCTGACAAGCACCAAAGACGGACGGACAGAGGGGCAGAGCTCCAGCCCAGCCTTTGCAGAGCCACGGGGCCACCGCTCGGCCCCGCAGATGTCATTTTGTGACATCTCCAGGCTGGTTTGTCGTCATGAATCAGCATTTCCCTTCATCCGAGCAGCGCGGTGCTTCTCCCAAATACATGAAAGGGGGGGAAAAAAATGCACATTTGCAGGCAGAGGAAGGGAAACAAAGCCTGCACGAGCAGCACAGAGCTATCTGTGGCTGAGTCTGAGCCGAGCAGAAGATGGCTGGAGCCAGGGCACAGCAAAAGCCACCTTCAGCCTGGCTCTGGAGCAAGGACATCCGGCTGCGCCCCGTGCTCCATCCAGGACCTCTCCCCAGATCCCTCATTACAGCTTGAGAGGGCTCCTCGAGCCCCCAGAGCCGGCCGGGGAAACATCTTCATCCTCAGCAGCGCCAGGAGGGCTCAGAGCTGGGAGGGTGAGGGGCTGGGGCAAGGAGTGGAAAAATACCTCATAAACAGAGAAATTCAGATTACCCATAAAGCTTTTTTCGGGTCAAAGGGGGAAAGGGATTTTTAATAGAAAATGGAGGTTATGGGATTGGCAATAGTTATGTGACAGACGTATAGAGTTAAATCCCCATAATCTCCTTTACCATTTAGCATTGAGCACCATCCTAATTCCATGTTTCATAAAACTGTCTCCAAATCACTGGGAGAGATTAAAAATTTAGAAATAGCACAGCAATATTTTTAAACCAGAAATCACTGGCTCACATCTGGTCAGATGTGCTGACCCTAACCTACATATCGAGGGCATTAATTCACATGAACCTGAAAGGAGGAGGCCGGGGGAGCTGAGATGGAACAGTTTCTGCTGGGAAAGCAGCCTGGAGCCCAGCCTGGCTCCAGCTGGGAGCTGCACTGAGCCCAGCACAGGGCTGGACACTCGGGCTGGCTCTGAAAGGCAGGCGTTTTAAGTCATCAGAGCTCAATCTTCCTAAATTGTGGTAAATTACAACCTAGAGGTATTGAAATATTAATATCTCCATTCGAGCTGGGAGAAGCAAGTCATTTTGCTATCATCCCTTCAGAATATTTACTAGTCCTGGTGGCTGGACTTGCCAAACTCCAGCACCTTCAGTGACACAGCAAAGCTCTGGGCTGTTTCCAGCGCCTGCTTGCTCCGGACAGGGGCCACAAACTGTCCCCAGGATCTGCCAGCATCTCCGGGAGAGGCGCAGGTGTGTCCTGCCCGAGCAGCAATGCCATCCCCTCCCCGGCAGCACAAAACCTCCCCAGGAAGGGCCCATCCTTTTCTAAGATGCAGATTTAGGAGCAGCCTCAGACAAGGGTCGGATTCGTGCCAGCCAGGGCTCTTCCTCCGGAGATAAGAGGCTTTTGCTGCTCTCCGTGCACGTCCAGCACCTGCGCTGGCAGCACAGAGCCAGCCCCGAGCCCACCCAAAGCCAGCAGGTCCCTCAGCGCTGAGCACGGTCCTTCAGCTGGGTGGGAAGCGGGCAGAGCCGGGGAAATGCTGCGGAATTGGTGTTTCGAGGGGGTTCATGCCATCCCCTGGGCAGGCAGGAGCTCACATCACCCCACTGGCAGCAGCTTTTCTGAGTCCCCCTTCCAGATCCTGCTGGTCTGACCCCCCCGGGGGCCCACCCCAGCCCTCCCCCAAGGCTGGGGAGGACCTACGGGGCTCCCCCCCCGGAAAAAACCATCCCTGGGGCTCCAGAGGGGCTGGAGGGGCCACCAGGCTTTCCCCAGCCCCCGGCTGAGCGGGCTGCAGGGATGCTGAGGAGAGCAGCAGGCTAATGGCCACCTCGCAGCTCATTTATTATCCTCATTAAGGGTGTTTGACACCTGCCCTGTTCAAGGAGAAAGTGAACCAAAGCCCGGCACGCACCGGGCCGGGAATTACAGGCAGGTGGCAAGTCCTGATCGTTCCTCCGTGCTGAAGAGAGGACAGAAATTCCACCACGGGCTGCCTGCACCTTCGGGACGCTGGAGCAGCCTCCGAACGAGCTTCCTCCAAGCCCTCCTCCCCAGGACACCCTTAACAGCCTTTGTGCCAGCGAAGGGAGTGACCTTGGGGTTGATGGAGCGAGAAGTGGCACTTCCCAGCGCCAGGGAAGGGACGAGGAGGGACGCGGCCCAGGCTGGTCCCTCCCACGGGGAGCTCAGAGGGGCCTGGGACAGCAGCGCATCCTCCCGGGATGTCACCTCCGCGCCGTGTCCCAGCCCAAAGGGTTAAAGCCGGGACTCCAGCGCGCCGTGCCCCTCAGGGACCGGTCCCAGGGAGGTGGGAGCCGTGTCCGGAAATGCCAAGCAGCGCCTGGGGCGTTCAGCTGGTGCCCGGCACAGCAGCAGCGATGGCAGGTGCCCGCCACAGCATCTTCCCTGCCCTGGCACTGCAGCTTGGCGGCCACACGAGTCCCACCCTGGTGGCACGGCCCGTCTGGCTGGAGCACCACGGTCCTTCCCGACCTGACAAAGCAAAGAGGGAGCCGAGGAGAACCCGCCTCTGGTCCTCTGTGGGTAAGGGCACGGCTCAAACATGCTCCAAGCGCCTGCTCCTTAATGCATCTGCATGGAAATTAAGGCCTGAACCACCTCCAGCGATTACGACAGCACCCAGGCTGAGGCTGTAACCCTTGCCTGGGAAAAAAACACGCTCTCCCGGCTGGATTCCTGCTTCCTGAACCTCCCGAGGCAGCTCCTGAGAGGTACCAGCCCCACCACACCGTCCACACAGGGGCTGACCCACCTCCCAAGCCCCCCAGCCTGGGCGCCCTCAGCTCTGGGGGGGAGGAAGGAGCCCAGGGAGCACAGGCAGGGGCCTCTCTCTCCCCTTCCAGAGCCCATCTCCGCGCCTTGGCCGTGCCGAACACAGCGCCTGAGGTCCCAAGGGGACATCCGGTGACATTCCCCAGCCAGAGTGGCAGCACTGTGTCCCCAGGGAGGCCTAACGAGAGAGCACGAGGGGTGGGCAAGGGGACACACCAGAGGCCATGCACGCCTGGCCTTGGGCTCCCTCCGCGATGGCCAGGCCACGCTCCCAACGCATCACAACCCACTGGGTGGCTTGGCAAGGCGGAGACCAGGATTCCCACCGTGCAGCCAACGGGGGAGCACATCTGGGCAAGCTCTGCCAGCTCCTCACCCCTTCCCTGTCCCCTCCAAGCCGCGCTCGCTCCCCTCTCAGGGCCAGGAGCCGGCGCGGCAGGGAGCAGGCAGGAACACGAGCCTGGAAATGGAATTCCAAAACGTTCGGTAGAGCTCTGCTGGCGGATGATGGCGGCAGCACGCAGCCTGCGCGCGGTGGGGGATATTTCTGCGGGATCCACGAGCGGGGAGAGGGTGACTCCCAAACCCACGGTTACGTAAAGACGAGGAGCTGGCTATAACCGAGATTTCAGAGGCACGGAGCGCCCCGCACCCAGAGCTGCTGCTGCACGTCCTCCCCGAACAGCAGCATGGCAACGACTGCGACGACTGAGCGCCTTCCTCCTTCGTGCCCGCCATGGAAGTCGCGCCCATTAACGCGCTGCCTGCTCGGCTGCGAGGTGCCTCCATGTCATCCCAGGCACGGCTCAGCCTCGCCATGTCAGAATTCCTGCCACAAAGGCTTCCAGCTTTATTCTTGCCCTTCTCGCCCAGAGAAGGACGGAGCGCTGCCCAGCCGAGCCCCGAGCCGCACGGGGCCAGGCTGGTGGAGATGCCGGCATGCGAGGGGCCCTGCCCCAGGCCGTGCCCCGAGCTCCCAGGCAGCCCCCAGCTCCAGGAAGGGCTGTTCCGCAGCACATCCCTGCCCCTCGCACAGCCTCTTCCTGCAGAGGACAAACACCCAGCAACACCAGGGTCGCCTTTATCCGCTCCCCATCCCAAGGCAGAGGCACCTAAGCCCACACCTGGCGCAGGTGAAGGCCCTGGGCGAGGCGCCATGGTGGCTCCTGGTGCTGGGAAATTTTGGCAGGATAAACAAGCGCCGGGCACGGCGAGGAGCCGAGCACTGCAGGCTTCTCCTCCGTGCATTTAATGAGGTTTCCATGTTTCATTTCAGAGACAAACGAGCGCTGTGCCACGCTGGGGGGCCGAGATGGGAGAGATTAGAAAGCGCGAGCTGCGCCGTTCGCTGCGCCCAGCGCGGGAACATCATGTAAATATAATGCCAATATAAATCAGGCGGCAGAGCCATCCAGCAACATCACGCAGGGAGACGCTTCCCTGGCTCCCGGCCTCTCAGTTGTGGCCAGTCCGCTCCTCATCACACCACTCGCCTCCCCTCCGCCTGGCTGCTCTCCCTCGCACTGCCAGACCATCTTGCTGCTCGACTCTGCGCCTGCCAACCACCTATTTCTGTTTATTTTATAAACGGGGGCAGAAATAAGCAGCTACAGCCCATCAAGGGATTTCTAAACTTCAGGGGTCCCTCGGATCAAATGTTTATCTGCTTTTAGTTTCTACTTGAGCTCTTGTTCTACAGCAGGAGCACGTTAAAAGGATGTGCTTCGATGCCCAGAAATATTAAGTATCTGAAAGGTTTATCATGCATTAAGCAATTCATTTTTTTTTTATCCTATTATTCTAATGAAACTTCCATTGTATTGCTGTCCTCTCTCTGGAACCGCTTCGCGTTAACACTTTGCATCACCAGGACTGCTCGATGCTGAAGACCTTTTTTTTTTTTTTTTTTTTTTTTTTTTTTTAAACAAAAATATAAA
>WBMY01015322.1:256-19812 GCA_013397315.1 Donacobius atricapilla | reverse complement strand
CCCCGCCGGCCGAGCCCCTTCCTCCTCCTCCTCCTCCTGCTCCTGGGAGTGCGCAGGGGCTGCCAGAGCCCCCGGCCGCCCCCGAGCTGCGCTCGCCCCCGGGCCCTCAGCCCGCTCCGCGCTCCTCCATCCCCGCAAAGCGGCCCCGCGGAGCCTTGCCCCGGGTGAGCCCCGGGTGAGCCCTGTCCTGGCCGCGGGGCTGGGCCGCCCGGGACGCGCAACCGGCACTCCTCCCGCTCCCCGGGCCTCCCGCACGCTCGGCCAGCATTCGGGGGACAAAAAGAAGACAGTGGTTTGGGCTGGAAGGGACCGCACAGACCGCAGGGACGCCTTTCGGTAGACCAGGTTGCTCCAAGCCTTGTCCAGCCAGGCTTTGGACACTTCCGAGGATGGGAGGTGAGGATTTCGGCGGCCCGTGCTGCTCCCATCAGGGGGGACACAAGCAAGACAGGGCCAGCAGATTCATTACACATTCATCCCTCCAGCCAGCAAATAACAAACAAATACCGGCTAATGCTTTACTTTGGGGTGTATTTATCCAAGGCTTAGCTCAAGCCGAGGCTTGTACTCCCCAAGACTTAGTCGCACCAAAGCCAATTTGTCTGGACCGTCAGAGCATTCAGAGTGTCTTTTCTTGAAGTGATTATAGCAGGTTTTCTTTGCTTTCCAAAACAGCCTTTACAAGCCCATTTTGTTGGAAAATAAACAGAAAGAAAGATTAAAGCGTTCAGATTTCAAACAAAACAACCAGCAGGAAAAACATTACGTTCGGATTTTTTAAAAAGCGCTGTTTAGATTTAATTGAAAACGCAACCATCGTCATGGAAATTGGGAAAACAACATCCCCTCGGCCATTTCCAGCCCTCGTGGATTCACTTCAAGCCTTCCCACCTAGAAGTCCCCTGAAGAGCTCGCCGAGGGGGGAGGTCCCCCTTTCAGCGGGGGGACACGGCCAAAGGACACGGAGAAGCTGCCGGGACGCGGGATCCGCCATGCCCAGCCCGTGTCCCCTGTCCCCTCCCTGCTGCAGGCCGCCCACACCAGAGACTGTGTCATTTCAGCGACGGGCACAGCGAGGCCAGCGCCACCTCACCCTCAGTGCCAGCAGCAGGAGCAGGGGCAAACAGCCTTCCCTCCTCCTCCTTCTCCTCCTCCTCCTCCCCAAGGATGCGCTTTGTCCTCCTCGGGGCTGGCAGCGCTGTCACCCCCCCCCATCGCAGGCCAGCCCGGCGGGCCAGGGGTGTCATGGCTGTGCCACATGGGGATGTGCCGCTCGCAGCCCCGGCCGTGCCCCCGCGGTGCCCGCACGCCCCTCCAGCAGCCGAGGTGCGTCCCAATGGCCGCCTCCATGGCCGTGCAGATGTTCGCCGATACTTGGCGGGGAAATTGGTATGCGGGCCCATGCGCAGGCAACCAGCGAAGGCCGGGCTCTGGGGAGCCCCAGCCACATGCCAGGCATCTGCCCCCTTCCCTCGCCGGCAGCTGCGGCAGGATGGCAGCGCAGCCCGGCCCAGCCTGCTCGCAGCGAGCTGCCAGCCCGGAACCTGCTACAGCGCTTGGCGAACCGGCACACAACGCATCGGGCTCAGGGGTGACTGGTTCCCTCCTACGCTTGGGAATGAATGGAACGGGGGTGCGTGGGCCGGCAGGGCACTCGCTGGCACAGCACCCACGGGGCCCCGCACATCTCTGTGTGAGGCATGTGAGTAAATGGGGGAGTAAATGCTGCTCACTCGTTCATTTTTAGCTCCCTTGGCTGTTCAGCAGCTCCCGTGAGTTTCCTCAGCATGCCCAGCTCAGAGAATCAACCCAGCACGCTGGCCTCCCCCACCAAGGGCTCCTTCCTCCAGGACAGGAGCTGCTGGCGAGGCAGGAAGCAGCGCCAGAGTCAAAACTCCAGGCTGGCAGGCAGAGTTCTCAGCCCAGGTCACACTCGGGGAGCCCTGGCGAGCCCTTGAGCCGCCTGTGCCATCCACTCCTGCCCTGTTTGCTCCTCCACGGATTGCTCAGCCCAGGCCCTTTGCCAGCTCGCTGTGCCCGGGCACACGTGCGGGGCTGGCAGCGCCGGGCATGCAGCCAGAGCTGCCGGAGCAGGAGCTCCTGCCAGCCCACACCTGGGGCTCAGCCCGTGCCCAGCAGCCAGCCACCGTTTGGGCACACCAGCCTCTCCACAGCTCCCTGTTTGCATGCGCGTTCAGCTCGGAAAGCTGGTGTCCTGCTAGCAGCCAGAGCCGCACCGTGTGCTTCATGCGGCTGCCATGAGGAAAGGCAGGAAATCTCCACAGCAATTATTTGGGCAGCGCTGACCTGCGCTCTGGCGGCGCGGGCGGCTCGCAGGAAGCCAGGCCAGCGGTGACTGGTGAGGAGAAGCCCGACTGAGGCTCCCTGTAGCCGCTGCCCTGCTCACGGGCAGCCTGCAGCCTGCCAGAGCCAGCAGCCAGCCCAGCTGCAGGGTTCAAAGGTGAAGCTCACACTGAGGATTTCGTTCCCTGGCCCAAACTCCGCACAAGACGCAGGAGAAATTACAGCAACACATGCCCACGCACAGCTCTGAGCCCCGAGAGGCTGCGGGAGGAGGGACCCTCTGCGCTTCACCACAGCAGAAATCGCTCGGCGGGGTCTTGCTGCCTCTCCTGAGGGCACGGGGCATCCCACGGCCCTTTGAAAACAGCTCTCCCCTTCAATCTCCCCCTTCCCCGGCATTTGTTCTGCCTCTGGGCAGAATTACACTCAGCTCCAGGCTACCCCAGAGCTCTGGGGATTACCGCAGTGTCCCGTGCTCACACACCCCGCTAGCCAGTGAGGTATTTCCCCCTAAAGGCAATTCTTCCACCGACACTCGCAAAACCCCTCTCGGTGCAGGCGCGCAGAGGAAAGCAGCCCAGAGGAGGCCCCCAGAGCTGCCGGGGTCAGCCCCAGCCGCAGGCTGTGCCCCGTGCTGGGCAGAGGCGCCGCTCCCCGCATCGCTCCGGCCTGGGCACACCTCACCTCCCGCCGGGCCCCAGCCCCGTGGCCTGGGCCGCCCTCGCAGACAAATCCCCGCAGGAAGCGATCGTTAAAACAACGGGGCTACTTATCAGCCGGGAGCCGATTGCCGCAAAGCGCTTCCCACGCGTCGCCAACTTACCCCGGCAGCCCCTCTCCGAGCAGGGCCAGCCCGCTGTGACCCCGCGCTGGACACCCTGGCACACAGGGAGAAGGGCAAGAGCTGCGTCCTGCCCAGCCACCGCTGCCAGCCCAGTCCCACCAGTAACGCGGTGGGCGGGCAGGCTCTGGTGGTAATCGCAGGATGGGTGTCAGCTAATTCCTGGGTACACCTGGGTGGGAAAGGGCTGGGCAGGCCCGATAGGATTCCTGCCAGTAAAACCTGTCCTGGAGCCCCTTTGCCCAGCTGCCCCCAACCCCAAGGCTGGCCCTGTGAGGGTGCTGAGGGGGGAAGGAGCCCACCTTGCACGTGGAATGTGGAGGATAAACGCCCCGGAGGTGGCGAGGGGCTTGTGCCTCAGTAAAGGACAAGCCCCTGGACAAACAGGGGCCAGCAGGTCAGTGCACCCCAAAATGAAATCCTACCTGAGCCCTTAGGGCCGTGCACTACAGGAACAGCCGCGTTTCCATAAGGGACCCCTGGCACTGACTGCGGACAGACAGTGACACGAGAAGGGGGAACAGTTTTAAACCCCCAGCTCAAACCATCCTGCGGTTCTGTTCTCTGCGAAGGGCTCCGCGTCCCCCGCGCCCGCAGCCCGGACCCCTTGCCGGGCAGCCCGATGCTCGTCTTCCCAAGGAAAAGCCTCTTTCCCGGCAAGAAGCTGGGATTTGGTTCCCTCTAGTGTCGCCGCGCTCCGTTGCTGAGCGGGGACCGGGGCAGCGGGGACGGGGGCGAGGGGGCTTCGCCGTGCGGGGAGGAGAGCGGGGTCCCCGTCCTCGCCACCTCCAGGGGCTTTGCACAGTTTTAGCAAGCTCCAGGAGCTAAACAGGCTGCCCAGGCCAGCGGTGGAGGGATTTAAAACAGGGATTTAAAAGACAGATGTGTACAGATGTCACCCCTGGGGATCGTGGTTTAGTGCTGGCCTTGGCAGCGGTGGTTAATGGACTTGGATGGTTTTAGAGGGGTTTTCCAGCCTCTGTGATTCCGAACGGTCCTGGCACACACGGACTGGGCTCGTGGGGACCCTCCTTTGCTTCCAGCCACATCCCACTGTGAATCCCACCGTAAATCCCACCGGGAGGGCCCAGCCTGTCCATCCCTGGGCCGCGCTCCCACAGCATCGCTGCCCCCGGGCGCCTGCATGTCAGCAGTTACTCCCCGATCACCTCCGCCTCGGGGCACGGGCAGCATGGAGATGGGGGCTGGAGTGTCATTTCCTGGGGCTGGAGGATAATCCCGGCCCGTGGAGCAGCGCTGTTTCTGCAGAGGTGCTGCTGCTGGATGCGCTGCCTTTTCGGGAGCAGAGCAGAGGGCGGCCGAGGCATGTGGCTGGCTCCCAGCCAGCCCGGCCCGTCTCTCCTCTCTCCAGTGCTCCTCTCTGGCTCCCTGAGTCACCATTTGCTGCTCTCCTCTTTAAACTAACGAGGAGACATTTTGCAGTCGTGTTTCCTCATGGGCGAAATGCGTCCCTGGCACCACGGGGCAGTGCTGGCAGCTGCCGCTCCGCTTCTGGCCCTGCTGCCTCATCTGCCCACGTTCCATCAGGGACAGGCCAAGCCACAGCCAGCCAGAGCCCCTCTCCCTCCTACCTGGCCATCCAGAGACCAGTGAAGGAAACAGGGAATAACCAGTGCCAAGGGGAAGCTGTTTGGATCTGGAAGCCTTCCCAGAGGAAAAGGGCACTCCAGTTGTCCACTGTATTATTTACCCAATCCCCTTTGTGCCGCAGAAAAGATTTACTTTGAGAAGATTAATGGCTCAAGGGGCTGTGAGAGAAATCCTCCGAGATTGCCTGGTTCAGGGGAGAAGGCAAACACCTCCTCGCCAAGGCCAGGGAGCGCAAGGAAAGGGCTGAGGGGCTGGGACAGCCTCTGATGGGGGCAACGGCTCACTCTGGGGAGAGCAGGACCCTCTCATCATGGCAGTGACAGAGACACAGTGGCCTTTTCCTGGGGTGCCCCCAGCTTCCCTCTCCCAAAACTCCAGGGCTCAACATCCAAAACAAACGACTGTGGGGGCTTGCCGAGCTGCTGGCAGCCCCTCGGGCCCAGCTCAGAGCGGCCACATTTCCTGTGCATCCTGTCCTTGCTTTATGCCTGTCCTCCATTCCTGGCTCCATCCCGGAGGGGCCCGGAGCTGGGCTGCTCACAGCCGAGCTCTGACAAGCCCCTGCCCTCCAAATGTCACACCCAGCTCTGGTTTGGGGTGCCCTGCCCTGCCAGTGCCCCGCTGCCCGTGTCCCCGGCCCCGGGCTGGGCACTGGGGCCGTGCAGGTGCGGGCACACGCGGGTGTCCCCGAGCCGCACACAGTAATGCCATTAATGCCATCTGGTGCCCAGACAGAGATGCCGCACGGGAGCCAGACGCGGCTTTTCACTCCCGGTAATCCCCGGAGCCGCGGGGGCTCTGTCTGCGGGGCTCGGGGGAGTGAAGGGCACGCTGCAGCCCTGGCACGCTCGGGAGCCGCCCCAGCGGGGGGGAGCCTTGCTGAGGAGGGGCTCATTTCACACCCTGCTGCCCTCGGCTCCTGCTTTTGGGGGGACACAGCCCCAGCACACTCAGTGAGGCGCGGGCGGGGCAGCGCTGGTGTGGCCAAACCCTTCTGTGCTGTTAAACAGGCACTTTTCACAGAATCTCGGGATCATTTAGTTTGGAAACACCTCTAAGACCATCAAGTTTAACCATTAACAATTTTCTCCCTCGGCTGAAGGACTCCTGTCCCTGCTTGAGCCGCGCAAAGCTGCAACGAGTCTTTATTAGTGGGTCACTGTCGAGTCAAAATTATATTCCAAAATAATCTCCTTACTGTGTTAAATAAGCACCTCAGATTAGACAAATTGCACAGATTTTGCCTAATAACCTTGCCCCTGCTAATCCTATTTTTCTGTCAGTGTCTGACCTCGATGGAAGCCCAAACGGACCCAGGGGGTCGGTTTCTCCGTCCCGGTTGTGCTGGGATGCTCGGGGTCACTGAAGGCAGCTCCTTGCACACCTGAACAACCACAGTGGCTTCGGGTGAGGGGAGGAAACCTCCTGAGTTGGGGTTTCTGATCCAAACCATTCCCTGGTCAAGCAGCCCCCAGACCGACGAGGCTGGGAGGAGCTCCCCGCTGCATCCCTCGCTGAACCCCTCCTTCTCTGCTTGTTTGGGGGGCCCCGAGGCCCCCTTTGGCCCCAGGCCTGCAGGGGAAGGGGCGAGGATTCTGGGGCAGCCTGGGGGACAGGCAGCCCTGTGCCCTCCCGTCACTAGGTGTCTGTGTCGGGCCAGCTCTCGCACACAGAGCGAACCTCCCTCCTCACTCACCGCCCAATTGTGGAGAGTTTTGCTCTTTTTTTCTTTTTCTTTTTTTTTTTTTTTTTTTTTAANTTTTTTTTTTTTTTGAAAGAGGCGTTTCTGGCTGAATCCGAAGCTGAGAGAGGTCGAGAGCTCACAAAGAGCTCCGTGCTTCAACCCAGCGTCGTTCCTGAGCGAGCGGGACGCCTGGATCGTGCTCTGTGGTGCTGTGCTGGGTTCACCTTGCCTGGACGGCAGCTGCCCCCTGAGCTGCTCCACCACTCCCCTCCCAGCAGGGCAGGGAGGGATTAAAAAGAGGGAAAATCCCCCAAACGCGTGGGTCAAGATAAAGGCGGTTAATAAAGTGAAAGCAGAGGGAGCGTGAGCACAAGGAAAGGGAAAAAGAAGAAACTCAGAAGGCTGAAATTCTCCACTTGCCATTCGCAGGTGATGCCCAGCCCCTTCCCGGGGAGTCAGGACTGCTCTGCAAGGCAAATGTAACTCACCAACACCCCCTTTTCCCCTCCTTTCCCTTTCCTTCTATACGTGAGCAGGTGTCACCTGGTCTGGAACATCCCTTTGGCCGGTTTGAGGGTGTCCTGGCCGTGTCCCCTGCCAGGATCCTGCCCGCCCGGGAGTGCTGCTGAGGGGGGTGATGAAGGGACAGCGCTGCTGCAGTGGGAGCAGCAGGAGGCAGAACTGGAGTGCTCCCAACACCTTCCCAGCTCCCAGCACACAGCCCAGCA
Source organism: Donacobius atricapilla (assembly GCA_013397315.1). Taxonomy (NCBI): domain Eukaryota; kingdom Metazoa; phylum Chordata; class Aves; order Passeriformes; family Mimidae; genus Donacobius; species Donacobius atricapilla. The sequence continues at coordinate 12,644 of WBMY01015322.1, read as the reverse complement.
CCGCCAGGGCTGCGGGGGGGAGAATTAACCCCATCCCAGGCAGACACGAGCACACAAAGAGCCCCGGCCGCTGCCTGGGCACACCCAGGGAAAGGCAAGTGCGGCAGGATCCAGAACCTGCAGCTGGGAGAAGAAACATCCGGAGCAAACCCAGGGCGGAGGCGGCTCCCTGCTCCGTGCCTGGGGCTGCGGAGGAGCCTGCGGGCGCCTTTCCCGGGTCTGCGGTGGAAAACGCCAGAGGGGCAGAAAAGTGAGTGGCGCTGGGCCAGGAGAGTGGGCGATTCCAACGCCTCAGGCACACGGTTTGACCTCGAGGAACCTGAACTTTATTAGCCAAGGAACTCTTGCCGGGTCTAAGAGAGGGAGAAGCACGAGGGTAATTTGCGTTCTGGCCTTGCGGGGTAATGGATCCACTGGAGCGGGGTGAGGGGTGGCCACGGGCCAGGACTCCTGGGCTCCGGCTGGAGATCTGCTTCCACGGCAGCATTGCGGCTCTGCAAGCGGAGAGAGGGAGGGTGACATGGCCAGCGTGCCCCAGCCCCTCTCCTCCCGGGACAGAGCCCCCAGAAGTACTTCCCCGAAGCACGAGGACCCCAAAGCGTCGCTGCCCAGCGCCGGGAGCCTCTTACCTGCACCTACAGCTCTTCCTCGCTCCCTTGTCTGTGGAGCAACAAGCAAAGGGAGAAGGGTTACGCTGGGCAATGTGGCTGAGAGAGGGGGGAACGCGGGCTGAACGCCGGCCCTGTCAGCCGGCAGGACTGGGACAGGCACCGCGCAGCACCCACCTCCTCTTCTTCCTCCCTCCGCAGTGGAACCGCTGGCCTGGGGGCGAGAGGAGCGGCTGAGGCTGAGCCTCCCCCCACCCCATCATCCCCACCCCTGGCACTGCCCAGCCACAGGTTCCTGCTCAGGCTGCCCCACGACTGCAAATGCTGTTGGTTTTCGTGGGTTTTTTCCCCTAAAGTTAGCGGGCACCATCCTGGGAGCAGCTGTGCCCGCTGCCACCCTGCACGAAGTGGTGCCGGTACAGAGCAGTGCCAGAACACCCCGGCAGGGTCACAGGGTGCCCTGCACACTTAGCATGGGGTCAACCTGGGAGCTGCCGATGTTCGAGGGCTCTGGGACTGCTGGTTCCTCTCTCTGGAAATGTCAGAGTTTTCTCGGCTATTTTTAATGAGTGACCTTCCCTCTGAAGCCCTGGCGCTGGCAGGGAAACACTAAATATTTACGTGGTCTCCCTCCCAACTCGCCCTGTGCTGGGAGCGTGCCTGGATGGAAAGTTCCCAGGCAGCCCCGGGGGCGGGCTGTGCCCACCCCTGGTGCTGTGGGGCAGGGTTGGTGACCCCCAGCCCCCTCCCGGCCAGAGGAGGGGGCCGAGTGGAGCACGGAGCAGCGCCAAGGACCACCCAGGCACTTACTGAGGATGACAAGGAGCCCGATCACAAAAGCCACGACGGCGAAGATCAGCCCCCCGTTGCGGATGGTGTCATAGTCTGGGGAGGAGGAGAGCCAGGAGCGGTCAGGCCAGCCCGAGCCCGCGGCACAGAGCCCGCGGCAGAGCGGCAGGGGCTTCCCGTCCCCCTGCCCGCAGCCCCCGGCCTGCCCGGGGCACGCACTCACCGTAGCTGAACCTGTCCTGGCCCTGCTCGGGCACTTGCTCTGAAAAGAGGAGAAACTCCAGTGAGAGCCACGTCCTGACAGTGTGAAGGTGCGAGAGATCGGGATGGAGGACTGCAAGTGAGAGCGCTGTGACCTCCTTGGCACGCAGCGGAGCCAGGAAACTCCTGCGCCTCACCCCGGGAGGTGTCACGTCCGTGGCAAACTCACGGGATGCGCTTGCAGGCTGGACTTGCAGGATGCTCGGGAGCCTTCGAGCTGCAGGTGAAGCTGCAGGGACCCAGCTCCACTGCCCTCGGGAAGTGCCACTGCCTGCAGACTCCAACAATGGCTCTGTGCCCTCAGCGCACAGGACTGAACCCCTCAGGCTGACCCCTCTCACCAGATGCACCCCAAAAGCCCCTCTCCACGCCAGCGAGCTCCAGGCACCTTACCTGGCTGCACGGCCCTCTGCCGGGAGCAGCTTGGAAGGAGAAATCACCCCAAGAAGCCAAACACCGGCTGGCACCGATGTGCCACGGGGCTGGGGCGCGCTGAGGATCCATCCCCACCTCTGCCCGCCCCAAATCCTCATCGAGAGCTTCCCCCGTGGTGGGAGGGACCAGCGCTGCTCCTGGCGCGGAGGTGTCCCCGTGGAGGTGTCTGTCCTTACCGTCACCCATGGCCTCGGCGTGTCGTCCGGCGGGCGCCTCGCTCTGCGAGTGGGCACCCACGGGAAAGCGCATTAATTGGGAGACAAACCTCATTAAACATTAATGGCCTCGGTGTAATGTTTATCGCAGTCACGAGGGGAGGCACAGGGCTCCCGCCCGCCTTTGGGAAAGAGGGAGGAGAGGGAAGGGCAGGGGCAGCGCCCACCGTGCCAGCCGGTGGGGAGGGCTGGGCACCCCGAGCTGCGCGTCCTTGTCCCAGCCCTCCCTCCCGGTGCCATTGTCAGCCCTCCCGGGCTTCACCTCCCGCGGCGGCGCCGAGCCGAGGGACGGGCTCAAACACAGGCTGTGACTGCCTTTTGCTGCACAGGCAGCTCGCCCGGTCCTGCCAGCCTGGCACCGAGGGTGTCCCTGGCTGGGTCAGCACCTCGGTGCCAGCGCCGAGCCCCCCGGGGGCGCACCCCTGCCGGCGGTGGGCAGCGGCACTGCGCCCCTGCAGCCCCGGGCGCGGCGGGGCCGGCTGCCAGCGGGGCTGTGCGATCCAGTTTGCTCTAATCTGGCCATCGGCGAGCCGCGCTCACCAGCACGGGCCGGTTAACGCCGGGGTGGCCGGGGCTGCACGGGGGGGCCGGCCCCGAGGGACGCTCCCCTCGGCGGGGAGCAGACACCCCGAGGCCGGTCCCGGTGCCACGGGCTGCGGCCCGGCCCCGGGAGGGTGCTGCGGGCACAGAGGCTCTGCTGGCACTGCTGTGCCCTGGCGCGCCAGCACCCCGACACGGCGGCTCCCAAAAAGCCGAGGCACAAAAGCCTCCGTGGCGGCGCCCCCGCGCTCCCGTCCCACGGGCTCCGGCTCTGGCGGAGCTGCAGAAGGGAGCAGGAGGGGGCTCGGCCGGCACAAAGCCCGGCTGTGCTGCCCCTGCTGCCCTGGCCCCAGCCGGGCCACAATGGGACGGCGTGGGAAGCTGCCAGGCTGCCCTGGGAACGCCGCGGCCCTCGAGACAACGCAGGCAGGCACCGATAGAAACGATATTTTATTCCTTTCCCCTTAGGTCACAGCACAGAGCACACCAGCCCTCCAGCACAGCAGCACACTCGCCTATTTAAAAGGAGACACAATAGCTCAGTTTATTTTACAACAGTCAGGGTTTGGCCATTTTACACACCACAGGGAGCTCTTTGTTTCGTGGTAACACCGACGGCACACTGGGGACAGCACGGGCACTCCGACGGGACACACACCGTGGCACTCGGGGGCCGGGCTCTGCTCTGCTCTGCTCTGCCCGGGAGCTCTCTGCAACAGCCAGGACGGAGCGAAGGGACACAACACCAGAGACACGGTCCCTGTGCCTGGCACAGATGGGCCAGAGCTTCCCGGTGCCACCAAGCAATGCCAAGCATGCAGGGACAGCTCATGCTGGGGGCAGGCCCAGCACAGCGGGATGGACACAGTAGAAATTCCTCTCAAAACCATCCTGGAGGACAAGACACCCTCCTGGTGCGGGGATGGCACACTGAGGTGTTTCAGTGAGGCCCTGGGACCCCCCCACTGCTGCCCCCACCCAAGATGGCAGTCCCTAGCCCCAGCCAAGGTTTTGCCTGCCCACGGACTTGGGGAAGGGCCCAAAATCACAGGTTTGCCTCTGAGCCATGAGAGGACACAGGGTGACCGTGGCCTCTGGGCTCAGCACGTTGTCACAGTGCAAGCTCGGGCGTGCAAAGGCCCCGAGAATCACTCAGTGCCACTCTCTGCTGCTCCAGGGGGAGAGGGGACAGCTGGCACCGGGGGTGACACGGAACCGCCACGGGACAACACACAGCAGTGACACGGGTGGCACAGGGAGCGACAAGGCATCAGGAGGGGCAGGGAGCACCGGGAGGAGACGCCGCTGCCCCTTCCCTGCCGGAGACAAGCACAGACAGGATCTCAGTTTCGCTTTAGCTCTCAGCCTGTGACACCCACCCAGCTGTGGCTGGCGGGCAGGAGCTGGTTTGTGCTGGTTCGTGGGGTCACGGCTGTGCCGCTGCCCTCATCCACGGTGTCACCGTGCTGGGGACCTCACGGGCTTCTCTGCCACCACGACCTTGCCTCACACTGAAAGCAGCGTCCCACAGGTTTAACTAGGGACAGAAACGGGGAGTGCCAAGCGGGAGAGGCAGGAGAGCTCCCTTCAGCCTTGAATCCGGCACCCAAGTGACCCCAGCGAGGAGGGCTGAGCCGTGGGATGTCCCTGCCTGACTCACCCCCCACCACGGCTGTTTTTAGGCTGGGGGCATGCCGGGGGTTATTGCTGAAATGAGGACGGGTGGCCCTGAAATGGTTGGGCAGGTCCCCAGGGCACTGCAGGTCCCCAAGCCCTGCCCCAAGCCAGGGGGGCTGTGCTGGGAACGGGGGTCCCTGCCCCACGGCCCACACTCCCTGTTCCCAGGCTTGGAGGGCAGCCCAAAGGGCAGCGGCCTGCCAGCCCTACAGAGCCCGAATCACACGCACAGCACGAGAAAGGTGAAGAGAAAGTCACGATTACAACACCAGCAACAACTAGCCCTAGAGGTAATGATCATCTCACAGCAACATTACACACCACGGGAGGCAGAGAGGACGGTGAGCGGAGTTTAGTCGGGTTAGGAAACAGAGAACCGGTGCTGGAGCACACAGGGGGGACACGGACACGGCAGCTCCGCGCCTCCTGAGAGGGACCTGCTGCTGGGGTTTCAGTTTCCTCACAGGCCGCGGGCATCTGCGCTCCCAGCGTCTGTCCTCGGGTCTCTGGGCCTGCGTGGGGAGCAGAGCGGTGGGTCAGGCTTTCCCCACGCTGGGGGTGCACCCCAGCAGCACAAACTGCCAGCACGGGCCCCAGCCTTCCCCCTCTCCAGACCAGGGCTCGGCCCAGGAGGTTGGAGAGCTCAGTGAGACGCCCCGAGGGGTTCACACCCAGCTTTCTGAACATCCTAAAACCAAAACCACTCGGGGGTGGAGGAGCACCAGAAAAGGAAGTGTAACACAAGGGAAAATCCGGACAGATGCTTCCTTTTCCTGCCTGTGGACACTCAGGACCTCGCCAGCGCCGAGTTTCCTTGCTGGAGACCCCACCAGTGCTCGCCCCCATCCCATCCCAGTGATGCAGAGCTGCCCAGTCCCACTGGTCTGCTCAGAGCCCCCCAGTCACCCCCACACACAGCCCCAGCTGCCCCTCCCATCCTGATGCCCCCACCCAGCCCAGCCTGGGACTCACAGCGTCGGCTCCTGCTCAGTTCTCTGCTTTCTGTGCCGCCGTTGCTGCAAAGGGGAGAGCAGAGGGGTTTCTATCTGTGTGACACGGGGCAGTGGCACGGGGACCGCGGCACGGTGACCTTACCGTTCGAGGTGATCAGGTTCTCGGCCTGAGCCTCCTCGTCCCCTGGAGCCCTGCAAGGAGAGGGGCACGGTGAGGGCAGCTGGGATCCGTGCCCCGTCCCGGCGCTGGGATGCCCAAAAGCCTGGTGGGATGGCAGCAGGCGGCTCCCCCGGTTTTGGGCACCCCAAAGGGACACCCAGAGGGTGCAGCCCCTCTGCCAGCGGCGAGAGGGAGCCCGGGAGGATCGGAGCAGAGATGCTTCCCCAGGGAGAAGTTCCCCACCGGGCTGCCCTCGCTCACCTGGGCTTCTGCTTGAAACTGCACCTGCACCTCCTGCCTGCAAGGGGAGAGAAGCTCGGTGAGCCTGGGCGAAGGGGGAACGGGGTGAGGCCTTTCCCAGAGCCCCCCCAGCACGGGAGCAGCCCCTGCTGCCCCAGCCTGCCAGCCCAGCACCCACCACCTCCCCAACTTACTGAGGATGAGGAGAATGCCCACGGTGAACAGCACCACGGCGAACACCAGCCCCCCGATCCTCAGGCTCTGGTAATCTGGGGCGGGGGAGACACAGGGCTCGTTATTCCTGCTGGCTTCAGGGAAGGGCCATGGCACACCCACAACACCCCCACGCTCAGCCGCGCTCACTCACCATAGTTAAAGGGATCCTCCTCCTCCTTCTCCGGGGTGGCCACTGGAAATGAGCAGACAAGGGCGTGTGAGGTGAGCGGGCTGAGCCCTGGCAGCTCCCCACAAACTCTGGGGCTCTGGGCTCCCATGGCCGCTGCCCCACGCCCCGCTCCAGCCCCCGTGGATCCGTGTGGAGGCTGTTCCCCGGGGTTCCCCAGCCTGCTCCTGGGGTGTGCGCGGGAAGCACCGGGCACCTACCGTCTGCCACGGCCGCTGGCACCAGCAGGGAGCACAGGAAGATGAGCGCTGCCTCCATGGCTGCTGTGAGAGACGGGAGAGGAGGGTATCAGCACCCAGATGCCTCAGGGAGGGCACTGGGACAAGGCCAGGGAGCATGGGGAGCTACAGACAACCCGTGGCTGGCTGTGTGGGCAGGCAGGGCCAGCCCATGCCACGTGAGGAGCCAGGCTGGTCCTAGGAAACACCCAGGGTACCTGGTGCCATCGCTGCGCCCAGCCCAGCAGTTCAAAGGCACGAAGGGAAGGGTTTGAGCAGCCAGGCAGAGGTGTTTTTTTTTTGTGGGGTTCAGTGATGTATTTTTGACCATCTCCGCTTGGCATAAATCTCAGTGCAGTCTCAAGTTTGCTCTGCAGGCAATGGGGCCAGCACCCCAACAATCCCACCCTGGGCACCCCTGGGAGCACTGTCCAAGGTCTCCTGGAGCTCTGGCAGCCTCGGGGCTGTTCCCATTCACTGGGGAGCCTGGGCAGTGCCCAGCACCCTCTGGGGGAAGAACCTTTTCATAATATTCAACCCAAACCTCCACAGAGACAAAAAAAAATAATAAAAGAAAGAGGCTGGATTTACAGTTACCCTAGTTTGCTAAAACACTCAAGCCTAAATCCCGCTGTCTTTGGGACAAGCTGGCATAACTTAACCAGTTTGCTGACTATTTCCAGCCTCCTAAACTGGGACAGACTCCATTCGCACTTGGGATTTTTTTTAATGTGGTGCCTTTCAATTAAAAACTTTCTCAAGAAGATTTAAGAGACACCAACGGAAGAAGAGGCAAGAAGAACAATTTTAGTTTGCTCTTTCTACACCTGCTCTTCATTGGTTTTGAGCATCCCAGGGCTCCTCTCAGCACGGCACAGCACGGGTCGGGCCATCACCCCCGGCCCGGCCCCTGATGATGATTTGTCCCAATTAGCATAGCAATTAACACTCCCGCAATGAGGCCAGTGGCCCTGGTGGGACGCGAGCTCAAAGACACACTTGCCCTCCGGGCTCCCTGTAGCAGCAAGGAGAGACCATAAATAAAATAACCTCGGCGTCCCCTCCCAGCGGAGCCTGTCCCTGCCCCTTCACCGGGAGCTCGGACCTTTCTCCCCGGCTGTCAGGACGCCGTGGCCGGGCTGTGACACTCCCCGGCTGCCTTGGGCACCTTCGCTGCTGGGCCCGACCCCGCAGCGCTGCTCTGCCGAGGGAGTCATTGCCACCCGAACCTGCCGCCAGCATCCCTCCTCCAGCTCCCAGCGCCCCGCCGGGGGACAGCGGGGAGCTGCTCCCGCTCCTGCCAGCCCGCACGGGGCACCGCGGCCCCGGTGGTGCCGGGGACACTGGGTGCCAGGAGGAGAGGGCCCGGCCGGTGCAGCCCCTCCGAGGGCTGGGGGTGTCCCCGCAGCTCCCCGCGCCGCCCCGGGCGCTGCCCGCTGGTGCCAGCGGCGCCGGGCCGACACCCCGTGGGTGCCCATACATGGCCGGGAGCACGGGGAGGGCTGGCTGCCGGCCCGGCATGGCAGGGGGGATCGGCAGCCCGGTGCAAGGGGCTTATCGGGAGCCCGATAGCGCCGAGTGCCACAGAGCTGCTGCAGCTGCCGCGCTGGATTAGTGCCGATAAGGAAGGGGCCCTCGAACAGCAGGAATTCAGCTCGCTGGCGGACGCGGAGCCCGGCGCGCCGCTATTCAGCCTCTCCAGAGCCTGACCTGATTCCGAGGCACCCTCCATCCCAGCCCAGCCCCGCTGGCAGCCGCGGGGGAGGCAGCCGGGCGGCCCCGGGCCGGCTCCCCGGGACATCCAGGAGGCGCAGACCTGCCGCAGCCGCTTCTCCCAGCCTGTGCTCCCCGCTGCGGGGATCGGCAGGCATGGAGCAGGCTCAGCAATGTCCACCAGCGCTGTCCCCAGGGCTGCCCGTGGGAGCCAGATCCCATTGCACCCACAGAGGAGGCAGCTCCGGCCCCGCCAGCATTCCCGGCCCCCGCCGTGCTCATCACCACCAGCCGTATCCCAGATAACTCCCATCCCTGCCTCCCTCCCCTTCCACGATTTGCCATTCCGAGGGCGATGTGTTTACCCGAACGCTGGAGGGTTTCATCCCCCTCTGCTGCAGCTGCTGGGCCATTGTGCAGCGCGGGGCTGCACCGGAGTGGGCTCAGACAAACCCCCTCGTTTGCTGAGACGCAGATTTCGGGGTAATTACCAGGTCTTAGAAGCACACACAAAGAGCCCACAGCTGGTGACACAGTCACTTCGAGCTGCACGGCCTTTCTCTCACATTATCTCTTCACCACGAGGCTGCAAACCCAGTCATTTTACCCCGACGAGGGCTCTGTGTGTGCACAAGGGCTGTGACCCAGCTCACGCTCTCACGCCGTGATCAATATTAATTGGCTCCCACGTTTCTCAAACAAATCATTCATCAGATTTTCACTGTTTTGCTGCCATTTGCCTGCTACTGGCTCATGCCCTCTCAGGGAATTTCGCATTATTCCCTGCCCTGAGCCCCTCCACGTGGCACTGGGCCCTGCCCAGCCACACACACCCCCTCCAGCCCTTTGCTCAGCGTTTGGCTTCTCGCACGTAGCGCGGCAGAGTTCACTGCTGGGCCGAGCCAAGCACGCAGCACACATATGTTCTTTGTTTTTCTATCTCGGTTCCTAGAATTCACACACTTCTGCGCGCTCGAACTTATCTCTGCACGGGTGAGCCGCCAGGATTGGCAGTGTCCCTGCTCCAAAGGCAAACACGGCGCTCTGCAGCGCAAACGAGCCCAGCTCTCCTCCAAGGGAGCATATGCCTTGCTTAGAGCCACAGGTTTTTTGGGTTGCTCCAAGCTGGCCCACCCACTTCTTCCTGAAGCTGAAATAAAGTGAGAAGAGCGAGCACTCGGAGGGTTTGCAGCTCTCCCTGCTCCTGCCTTCCCCCATGCTGAGTCCAGCTGTGCCTTGGCACTGGAAAGGAGAGGAAATCCAGCAGCTGCCAAGTCCCGCAGCCCGAATCTCTTCCTGTTTTCTCCCCACTGGTGACACAAAGATTGGAGTCACCACTCCGGACACCATGGGCAGTGGCAGTGCCTGTGACTGGAACCAAAACATGGGAGTTTCCTGTTAAAACTGCCAGGTCAGGCAAAACACGGAGAGAGGCGGAGCGGCACAGGAGCCGAGCGGCAGCGTCCAGAACTCCCCTTCCCTCTCATCCCAGCTCAACCTGCTGCTTTTTGGGGCAAACCAGATATCTTCCCACCATCCCTACCTCCACAGAAGAGCCGGTGGTAGGAGGAGGCAGCAGGAATTTGGGAGAGGCTCGTGGGGGGGAGGAAGCAGCGACACAGAGTGAGGAAGTACACGGAGTTTGCTGTTTTCTGGGAGGATGTGCGTGAGAGCGGGTCGGGGGATGAACCCAGGGCTGCCAGAGGCAGCCAGGGCTGGACCTGCGCCATGATGAGGGTCAGTTCCCAGCACGGCCAGCAGTGACACCAGGGCACGGTGACAGTGGCAGGGCCACCCTGGCACCAGGAGCTGGGAGCCACCTGCGCCCACGCCAGCCGGCCGGATGATTCACAGCCCTGCCGCCGCCCTGCCACGCACACAGCCAACACTCCCTCCGTGCAGAGCAGGGCCGCAGCTCCTCCTCAGCCGCTTCCTCCTGGATAATCCCTCCTCGCCCATTTCCACACCGCTGGCTTGGTGTGTGTGCGTGCCTGGAGCCCGGGCGAGGGAGAGGCGCGAGCAAATCCGGGCAGACAGACCCAGTCTCTCCTGCCTGGCTCAGCTCTCTGCAGCACAGCAAATCCTGCCAGAGCAAGGCAGGTGAATTCGTAATGCTGTTGGATCTCCAAGTCCCCTTTTCCTTTCCATTGTTTTGCATAGATCTGCCCTGTCAAGTCTCAGCCATCACAGTGCAATTCCAGGCAGCCTCCGCCTTCCGTCAGGAGTCCTCAGGGCATCTCCTGAAGATCAGACCTAGTTAAAATCTCTGGTTTCTGTGCAAAGCCCCCCAGACCCTGACAGCAGCGCTCCGTTGCCTGGGGCGTTTCAGAGCGTGCATGTGTGAATGGACATTTCCAGCTCTGCATAGATGTGCTCTTCTGCCATTTCACGTCAGCATCAATCTGGCTATTAATGTGCCTGTTGTTGTGCCTCGTGCTTCTAAATGAGAGAGGAGAGGAGATTTCCAGCCCTCGCCATCCTGGTATGGATGGCCCTTCCCAAATCTGGTGCTGATTCAGAGCCTGACTGGATGGGAAACACAAACCTGGCTTTACTACGGTCTGATTGTCTCTTTGGCTGGTTTGAGGTGTCTCTGAGGGCACCATCCCTCACCTGTACCCCAGAATTCCACTTGCCTCCTGCAGGGCTTCTTCCAGCCTCATGGAACTGACCCTAAACCGTCAAGGAGCCTCAGCCAGGACTGCCTGGCCACGCGTGGCTCAGCACAGTCCCCAGCCCCACGAGGACGCCCCAACGAGGCAGCGAGGCCAATCCTTCGCTGGGGCAAACCTCCAGTGCAAACCCTGCTGGGCTCCCAGTCTGCTGCTCCTGATCCTTCCTTATTTGATTAACAGGGGCTGTAAACCTGACCGTGCACCTGCCTGGACCGTCCCATCCTCCCACCACACCCTCGCTTGGCCACACGCCGGCTGAATGAGCGCGGGCTCTGCAGGGGCATCAGCTGCAAGGATCCCAGAGGTGAGACAAAGGAGAGGTTCCCTGGAGGATCCTGGAGGTGAGAGCACCCCAGGTCATCACAACACCCTGAGACAGCAGCGTGCGGGAAGCTGTTTGAGGCTCCTGAGTGTGCGGGGAACCACAGCACTGCCACGCTCCGCAGCACATCAGAGCAGACATTTTCTCCCTTCTCTCCTCCGCTGTCACCATCGGCCGCCACCACGGTGAGCACGAGGCAGACAGCAGTCCCCAGAAGCACGGCTGCTGTCCCCACCATCAGTGCCCCAGGCACAGAGCGGTGGGCAGGTGGCACTGCCCCCGGGTGGGATTGGCCAGGACAGGACAGGACAGGACAGCTCCATGCTGCCAGTGCCAAAGGTGCCTTCTGCACGCTCAGGGACACAACAGCTGCAGAGCTCAGCGGCCTCTTTCCACCTTGCAAACACACCAAGAGCCTGAAAGGCAAACACGGGGGAGCAGCTGCACGCAGAGCTGCCGGTTTGCTGTGCCGGGGAGCGTCCTCCACACCTGGCAAAGCTGTGGCTCCCCGCCGTGTTTTACCTGAACGGGTATGTTGAGACAAAGCCGATAAAATTCCCGGGTGAGCGTGAGCCGCGAGGCTGATGGGAGGAAGGTGCAGGCAGACTCACGCCTTGCAGGCACAGGACATCCTCCAGCAGGTCCCAAACACGCTCTAACAGGTGGCCTGCCTTGGCAGCCATGGCATTTCGTGCTGGCAGCTCTCCGCTTCGCTCCGCCTTGGAACCATGGTCCAGTTGTGCATGAGCAGGGATTCTCCGGGCCGGCCTTCGTTTCAAGCTGGGAGCAAAACCACCCAGCAGGACTGAAAATCCCAGAGGGACCCACCGGCATCTTGGGAGCGCTGCGGGCTTGCCAAAATGGGTGCTCCGTTCTAATCCACACACGGCTTTCCCCGAGAGGCTGCTCCTTCACGCTGCTTATTCACATCCACACAAACCACCTGTCACTTTCCCTCCCACAGAAATATCCCTGCGAGATCCAAGTTGCACCACATGGACTCCAAAATCCGTTTCTTTGGAAGCATTAATTACACACCCTGAGAGACACGCTCTTCCCTTCCTCCCTACGCCTTCCCGGGATGAGGCGCTCGGCTGTTTACACACGGTGTTACTACAATATTGAACAGAGGGAGGCAGGGCGCTGCCAAGGGCTGCGGGAGAGGGATCCCCCCCGGCT
>WBMY01015320.1:25688-35752 GCA_013397315.1 Donacobius atricapilla | reverse complement strand
TTTTTTTTTTTTAATGTTTCTCTTCTGATCTGGGTCAGGTTCAGAATCCAGTTACTACTGCTGCTCCATGGACATCTAATGGTGAAAATGAAGGACACATGAGGAGGCTGAAACTCATGAATGCCATTAAAAACCAAATCATTTGGCTTTCTGTTTCAGACATGTAAAAAAAGGCATCTTTTAGCAGGTACAAGCTTTAGTTCAAATTGCAATGTGGTGCTGAGTGTGTGAGGCGCATCCTGCCCCCAGTCTGCACTTCGGCCTCAGTGGATTCCAGTTTTCATTTCGTTTACTCCTGGCTGTAACCGGGATGCTGGGACTAGGCGTGCTCACAGATTAGTTTACTGATGAGCTTGTATAATCCTTGCAGACTGTAAGAAAAAGATTTAAAAGCAAGATTGTTTTTATTACACTGATGTAGATGAGGTTTATCTTTGTAATCCTATAACTAGATTACTTGCATGCCAGCAAATGTCTTTTTCCTTGTTTCTGTAAATTACGAAAAGTGTTAACATCAGTCACTTTAGTTCCTGGAAAACCTTCTCAGATTTGCAATTCTGTTGTGTAAATTAATAGCTCCGTTCACTAGAGAAAAATATTGTAAATGTATTTTGGCATCATATAGAAGTAGACAACTTGTAAGGAAATATATTTTCTTCAAGCAAATACATGTCAAATTAGCTGAACAGGTTTTAACAAACACGTCCTCATTCCTTCAACAACTGAGAATATATTTGCTAGATTCTCAAAGCAAATTAGGCACTCAGTTCCCTTTAAAAACAGAAATAGGTAATAAAAAGTTAAAGTATAAAAAGTTATTCATTCAAGATTTGAATTAATTTAAAAATTCCATTTAGTTCATTTAAAAAAACCCAACCAAACAAAGCATTTTAGTTACTGCTATATGTGCTTACCACCTATGTCTTGCAAGTTTTTCAAGATCAGATTTTCTTTTTCCCCTGTGGTCTTTATAAATCAGAACTTTTGTCACAAAACGCACTCTCTTGTATAAAGAACTGTTAATTACATTTCTGTGTCAATTCCTTCACCTCCTATGTTAAGGCTGGCATAATTTAAGGTTGTGGAAATCTATAGTTCAGCTGCACTTGGTTGGTTTTCAAGTAGGTGTTTAACTCTACATTTGCAAATCTCATTTTCCTTCCCTGCTCCTCATGGCAGAGGTAAATTACTCGCCCAAAGATGAGCACTTAAAAGAGGCTCTGCAGCAGTGCTAGAAAGTGCAAGAGTTAATCTGATACAAGCAGGGCAAGAGAGGAAAAGGAGAGCGTTGTGCTTTTACAAGGTTGCTGTATGCTCTTCCATCAACTTACCACAAAGCCACCAGCACTGCAGGGTGGGATTTGCAGCAGGACATGCAGAATGATGTCCAACAGCATTAAGGATTCAGGAAATGCTTGGGAAAAAGCAAGGTAACACCTGTCCCTTGACTACCCGAGGAGATGCATTCACAGTGAAAGAGGCGCTGTGGCCACTCTCTGTGCTAAGAATCAGAAAGGAAGGGAAGGAGCTTTCTGGTCTGTTTGTTGAAATCTTACTAAGTCAAAGAGAAAAATGCATGCAAAAATCTTTTCATGGTATTTTGGAATATCATAGTATAAACTAAGCTCAGGAGAAAAAAAAAATGCAGTTGTAGTTTCACCTAAGTTTGAGTTGCTGCTTTGCTCAATTCATGCACAGCCCTGTGGGCTGAGCTGTCCCACCTCTCGTTGATTCTAGAAATGTCAATACCACCCAAGTCTCCACTAGGTGACAAAAACGTTTCTTCAAAATATTCAAGACATAGTCATCCAGCCATCTTTGAACATTTTTGACCTCCTCCATTATATGCAGAAATATTAAATTTTCTGTTGAAAACACGGGTAAGAAAAGGACACAAGAGTACAGTATTGTCAGTTTATGCCACATAAAGGTTAAAGTAGTAATATTTCTTCTTTTTACTTTGTACTTCTTGAGAAACATCTACTCACAGGATTGCACACTTCAAAATAATTGGCCAGAGTGAGTTGACAGATCTGATGAGAGCAGAAGGGTCCTCTCCAGATGCAAGGAGCCCGATCTCTCTGAAAACAAAGATTACAGAGGACTTGCAAGGACGAAGGAAAAGTAGTAACTTCCTCGTCTCTGTGGATATTTTCTGAAGGAAGAGATTAAAAAAAACAAAAGGTAAGACACTGACTTTAAAGCTTAACAAAGCTTCCCGGAGTCTGCATCACTGAAGTTCATTTACAATGGTTCTGTATTCATTTATTATTGTTGGTCAGGATCACAATATCTTCTGGTTTTGCTATGCAATTGTGCTACTCCCACAGCTGAATTAGCTAGCAATTTAGTAGGGATATTTTCCTTCTCTCATCCATGGCAATATTACAAAACAGGGAGTTGTCATTCCTGGGAAAGTCATACCTGAAATGCATTTTATTCATGCATTCAAACTGACAGTGGTTAATAATCATCCCACATGGGGAACACTTAATCCAAACAATCTATTTTATGTTTACTCAGGAGAGTATCATGTGTTACTGTAAAAAACTGAGGTCATGATGAATTCTAATAGTCTGTTTTTCTCTTATCCCCAAGACTTGTCACTAAAAAAAAAAAAAATTAAAAAAAAAAAATTGATGGGTTTGAAATTATTCATTCTGAAAAAAAACCCCAGGATGATATTTGCTTGTTTTATTGGTGTCATCTAAATGTCCTACAAATGGGTTCAGTGCAGATTCCAGGAGCTGAACTCAAGTGGGTCCATATTTACATCTTCCCCTTTGTCTGTAGAATTTTTGTCAAGTTTCATCCACATTCTCTAAAGAGTTTAACTGCTCCAAGGAGCATTTCCCCAGCCTGTGTTTGTATTCGTCACACAGAAACCTTGGCTGGAGCAAAACCCAATACAGAGGCAAAGTACAAATTAAATCTTTGCAAAATCTGCCTTGGAATAAATGGCAGCACTAAACAGTTTCTCTTTCTTACCATTTTTTACCAAAACAAAATTATCCTTCTATTAGCAACAAATCACTCTAATTGGCCAGCCCAACTGGAGAGCAAGTTGCTCATTTTTTTCCTAATAAAATACTTACAAATCTATAATGATTTTTAATGTTTCTTCTGTTCTCACTGTATGCTCATAAAGTGTACAAATCATTAACTTAAATATATTTCATTCAGAAGAGGTGTAATTTGTTTTATTGCTTATTTTAGGAATAATGCTTTAGGGAAAAAAATTTACCCTAAAACTAATCTTTATATATCATCACCCTTGAAATAAGGTATATCCACAGTTTAGCTCTTGATAACAAAATTAAGACCTGATTCTTCTAATATAAGTTATCAAAACCAAAGTAATCTAATCTAATTTCATGAGCATGGTCAATAATTCCTGTCCTCCAATAACATGGAGTTTTTAAATAGAAAAAATTAATGTTTCATTGGATTTATGTACGCAGAAGATGAAATAAATGTGGTTTAAATTGTGCTTAGTTACCCTGAATGAACAATTTAGGAGCAATCAATCTGTCACCCACTTTAATCTTAAAAACAAGCATGCAATCTAACAGTGTTCTGTAAAATTACATTTGTCTATTAAACTACTACATCAGAATATCTATCAGATAAGCAGGATAAAATGTACTGCTTCTGAATAACAAAACTATAATGATTTGTAAATAAATCAGGCAATTTTTACTACACTACAGTGTAAAGTATTTTTAGATACCTTAGGAAAGACGATAGAGGCAAAAGATTAGATACAAAAATAATATGGAGAGTAAATGTTGATATTGCAAGTTGGAAGGTACCTGTGACCTTTTTTTACCAGTACTTACATATGACCCTGGTGGACAGAGCCATAATAAATATGAAATCCAGAATTAAAATATATGTTAGTATCTTGTTTATAGTCCATTTTTAAATATGCATATCTTCCAGGTTCTACAATTCTCCCTCAAAAGCCACTTGGAAATTACATTTAAATGACAACTCTCCTCATGCTCTCTATCTGGCAATTTGTGTAAATTCTGATTTTAGCAACATTTTCCTGAGTGCATTAAAAAATGAAAATCATGAGGGGATACTCTGTTGATGGTTCTTTTATGGCATCATGTACCCCAAAACTAGAATTATTTGAGTCAGCTTGCACAACGATTAAGGAAAGAGGAAAGGTTTAAAACTGCAAATGTTTTCTGTGCTTGTTTGGTCACAAACCAGCAGGGTTTGTGACCAATATCCACGCAGAGAACCAGCTTATTTCTTGATTTTTCACCACTGGTTTTGTAGCTGCAAGAGCTCGAGAAAATGAGGCAGGGCAAATTTTAAGTATGTGCATAATTATTGTGCACTTAAACATGTGCTTAAGTGCATTCCTGGAGCTGGGCCCAGTGACCTCCGCTCTCCCCATGAAAGTCAAAGTAACACAAGCCATTTATGCCTAATACTGCAGGATGTAACTTTTAACATCTCACTATTAGAAAAATTAAATTTTAACCTTGTCTTGCTAATTCCAACTATTACTAGGGCCATATTTATGCCCCAACATAAAGTGCAGTTTAGCACTCTGATGCTTTAACCTTTGGACATCCTCTCCCTAACATTATTTTAAACATCAAAATATTCTCCAGGTAATTATAATAGTGTCAATTTCATAAATGAAGAATTTGTCCCTTAAATTTTTCTCATTATGTAAAAATCAAAAATATCTAGCAAAATGTGGCAGGGTGGATCTCAGGATAGATAGATAGATAGATAGATAGATAGATAGATAGATAGATAGATAGATATTTTTTACTAAATGGAATTACTTACGAAAACAAAAGATGTAATGGTTGTGAATTCCTGGAAATGTGAAGCATGTTGACTGTACTCTGTATTACTCTGATGGAAAATGCTAGGAGTCAAAGTTTTCATTTATATGGCTGGTTAATAGCTTTGGCAATTTTTATTGTGCAACAGTTATGTTTTTAATTGCTAGATGCATCCTGAGCAGTTCTAGGCAATAAAAAATAGGAAGATGTGCTTTTATCAAACATGACTCACTTAATAACCTTGAATTTAATATGGGTTTCTCCAGATCTTATATTTATTTCTTATGGTAACTTTCACTAGATACTAATAAGTTACTAGATATTAATGAGTTACTAGATATTAATGAGCTGCTAGATAATAATGAGTTAGGCTTTTCTACACTTTTCTTCATGATTCTTTGAAGGCTCAAGCAGAAGTTTTCAGAGCTTTTGATATTTATAAATTCTGTTTAAAAACATCCAGGACTCTCTTCATTAGAAAAATCCATGCCTGGCAGTGATGTTTGCAGTGACTTTTGGTGGGAGAAACTCCAGCTGTATTCCTTGGCCAGATTATGCACAAGACAGACCATGGAAATGCCAGATTTCTGCAGAAAATATTTGTATAACGTGCTAGACATGAAGTGACATCACATCTAATTGCTTTTTGAAAACAGGGGTAATGCATAAATTTGTGTCCATAGCACAGGTATTTCATTCCCCTTTGATCTTACTAGAGCATTCCTCTACCTTCAGTATTTTTCTCTGGAAATCTCAGCTTAAAAATGCTTTTCCTTCTGCCTGGCACCCTTTCTGAAGGTGTTGTGGGGCTGCACATGAGGACAGCTGGGAGCAGGAAGCAGCTTTCTGTTCTTGCTTTGCTATTTTCTGCTGGAGCATAAAGAGTCTTTGGCTCCCCACCCTGAAACACACCTGAGAATGGAATTTCGATCACTTCAAGAGGTTTCTTCTCACTGCTCTTGTGACGCCAAGATTTTGGCGTGTCTTCATTGAAGACCAAAAGTTGGGTAGTTGTAAAAGTAGAAGTCCTTTATTGCATTGATGAAATCAGCCTCATAAAAGCAAAGCTGTTACAGTCCATGCCAGTATGCGGAAAGCCTGCTGGCATAAAGTCCTTCAGTCCTAAGCAGCAGCAGCAGCAACAACAGCACCTGTGATTGGTGTTTTGTGTGTGTTAGCACTCTCAAAGCAGTGCGTTTTATTTGATTTTTAGCCAGTCAGGTACAAAGATGATGTCACTACTGTCTTACTGGACTTAAAATTGATGTGCGAAAGTAATCGCAATTTCTTACGCAGATTCAGCATACATAACTCTGTCTTGTTCTATCTAGGAATGCTAGCAAGGCTACAGTATGTTTTTGTTACATCTAGAACTTAGTTAACTTTGCAAAAGTTTAGGCTTTAGAGCTTCTCTTACCAACTAATACAGGCTCTTTTTTGTTTAATGCACTTGAAATATTCTCTACTTATTTAAAACTAAACTTGAATTTCTACCTCATGTCTGTGTAGATTTATGTGTTTTAGTTTCTTTGAAGGTTTTGATTCAGCCCTCACATCTTTGAGTACCTCTGGGCCTGTGTGGATGGGGCCCAGAGGAATTTTGCAACCCGACACTCTTGGACTTACATGAGTAACTCAAAGGCTAAAATGCATTTTACAAGAGAGCACGTGAGGAGCTGACACCTCTGCTCAGCAGCTTTGCAAAGGCAGGGTGCAATTTTAATTGCTTCTGCTGATCACTGACACTGAGTGACAGAAGATGTCTGTCCGCCAGCAAGCAGGGGAGAGGGCAAGCCCTGACCTGCACAGGTAGAGAAAAGTCCTGACCTGTCAGGGTTAGGCATGAGAGATGTTTGGAAGCATGATTTATTGCTACAGACTCATGAAGGGAGAATGCCCTTACAGCATGGGATACAGGTCAGCAAGCCGCGGTCAGGGGTTGCAAGACCACAGGTTACAAGGTGTCTTGAAGGTTTATTAGCCAGAGGTCTCCTGCTACACAGATTGTTTCTACTTTTACACCAATAGCTTATTAATTTCTCAGATGTTTTTGCTGCAGTGAGGACTCTTAACGAATAGTATAATGACACAGTAAACTACAGAACTACACCTTAAAACTTTGTAACTACTTCTATATCTGAACTTTAAACTCTAAAACCTTCCACTACCTTGCTTAATATGTTTCTATCTAAACGGCATACCTCCATTCTTACTTATGGTCTCTAGTTATGGAAGCCTTTTCCAAGGTCTCATGTTGAACCCTGTTTCTGTGTTTCAGCCAGCATGCACAAGATTTTGACAATTTTCTGTGCCTGGATTTCCCACACTCACCCTTTGGGTGCCTCCTCAGGTGCTCCAGAGGCATTTCCCTCTGATCTGCAAGAGAAAGTGGAGGAAATGAGAGACTCTGGCTGTTGGAGCAAATTAGATGTCAAATCTTTTGATGCCAACACCTCAGGAGAGCTGGAGGAAAACCTCCAGAGAAGGAAAACCTCTGCGCAGAGGTGGCACCTGAGAGCTGGTCTGTGGCTGCACAGGGGTCACAGAGACCCCTCTGCTCTGTGTCTGGAGACTGCAGCCCCCTGCCCCAGGTGTCAGCACCTGGCTCCCAGCTAGCCCTGATGGCCCAGCGGGAGTCAGTCCTCACCATGCAAGTCCATTAATCATATTTCAGAGGCCAATTTCCTACAGCCACTCTCCGTTTCTTCCAGGGATTCAAGACAGATTTAATTTTTCCCCTGGATGCATTAACCTGAAGGAGCAGCCTACTTAATTAAAACAGATATTGTTTCACTTTCTTTAAATATGCAAATGTCTTTATTAGACTAGGTGTCATGCGCTGTACTTTCCCGCTTAATTAATCTCAACCTCATCTTGATTTGCCTCAGTGGGAATAAAACTTTCCCATTTATTTTTGGTGACTTACCTCAATATATTCCCTACAACAGGTTTGTTATCACAAGTAATCTCTTTTCATCACTAAATACACTTTGTGTAAGCACCTAAGGCAGTAACATAAAAATGTATTTAGGTCACGGGGGGGTTATGTTGAAATTTGGGGTCACAGTGCATTTGGGGAAACCCCTCACATACAGCACAGGGTTCTGTAGCATCACTGACCTCAGGGCTGTCTGTAGGTCTGCACCTAATGAGGGATGGAGATTTTAATCTTTGACATTTCAGTTCCCTCCTAAGGAAGGATAGTTCTTGTTTTCTAGTTTTTGGAAATATCTTTGTCGTACATAAATTGTAAAACAGTAGAATAGGATTCCCTAAGGAAGAAAGGCAAATCCAAAAGTTAATTACGTGACTTGTTTTGTTTAAACTTTCTGTTACAGGAGTAACATGCAATTTAGGCATTTGTAAAGCTTCCACAAAATGAATTTAATTACATATCTAACAATGAATCAAAACTTTAGATTGAAATAAATTGCTTCAATATCTTCCTGTAGCTACATGAAATTTATATCAATAACCAGAACCAGTTTACTTTGACCTTATTTTTCAATTTAATTTTGTTGAAATTCCAATTAAACAGGTCTAAACCCCCATAGTTTCACATTCTGCTTTATTGGTATCCAATCTGTGCAAATACTTTCATCCACTCAGTACTGAGAATTTCTCAGAGATCAGTCATGTGGCAGACAGTAATTTGTTAGGTCTAAAATTAATTGGGCAAACAAATCAATGAGTTCCTAATAGTGGTTATTGGGTTTTTTTAATTTGACTTCCTTAGTTGTCTCTCCCTCAGAATTACTCTGCATATCAAATTACAAATTAATACAGCAGTACTTTAGCTTAGTTTTTTCTTCAGGTGAACGTCTCAGCCAGTTCTCAAAGGAAATTTCTGCTTTTTAGGAGTAGTGCTACATCTTGTTCATGGCATTTTCACAGTATCTACCTATCTCTTCAGCACAGTTCAATGCAAGCAATCCATTTTTGTATGCACATGGAATTTTCAAATAGATTAAAAACACCTGAACCTGATTCCATTGCCTTTCCTCAACATTTTGGAAAATCCCGAAGAGAGCACAGAGGCCAGCTCAAGACCATCAATTTTCTTAGGTTTTAAGTTAATTTGTTTAGATTTCACGTTGTCCCTCAGCGACCTGTCACATGCGAGGACTGTCCTGTCCCAGTGACCAGAGTTGTCCCTCTGAGCCACACCTGATCTGAGAGTTCCAGCTGATCTCCCTTCCGCTGCCATTTCCCCAACCTTCCCGGGTGCATCTGCAACTGGACAGGTTCTGCAGATGGGAGCAGTTCATATTTTCAACCTTTTCTGGCACAAACCCTGGTTTGCACCGCTGCTGACTGTCCCACCCCCTGAGGAAAAAGAGAAAATGTTCACCTGCTCCTTTATGAGTAGCAACATGTAAATCAAGTTCTTACTGCTCTTGAAATGATAAAGTTATTCTACATAAACTGACTGTAAATTCTCTCAATGTAGATTAATAGGGTCATTTCATTTTACAAGCACAAGTCCTTTGAACTGTGGGAAATTCCAAAACCTTGTCTCAGGAGGAGGCTTCAGCTTACCAGGAGAAATTTTTTCTAGTTCAACAGGCTTTCCAAGGGCTGCAAAAATAATGTAGTTTTGTTGCTGTGAATTGAAATCTCTGTGAAAATACACCACAAATATTCCATTGTCTTGATACAGTAACTGTGGGATGAATCCTCTCCCTCAGGAAGCTCCTAAGAAGGACACAGCTGTAGCACCCCTCCAGCTCCTGAAGTCTGGGATGTCCAGGTGTATGGAAAACAGGATGCCCTTCCAATATCATTGTTGTGCTTCTGCAGACAGTGAAAGAATGTTTGGATCTGGTTTTCATTGTAACCATACTCATGTTGTTTGTAAATTATCCATCCTGGATGTGCCCTTTGATAAAGGAGAAAAGGAATTTAATGGCTGTGTGCTTCCCCACAAAACCCTAAAACCTGCCCATACTCTTTTCTAACAATTTTTTGATTTCCCAGTGAAGCAAAAAGCAAAATAACTTCAAATAATCGATGTAAATGTTTGTAGTGATGATGGTAGAAAGCTCTATCTTGAGCAAATCCAAAAATAGAAATGACACTTTTATACCAGCAGAAAAGTGAAAGTTATTTTTCTTATTTAGGGTTGTGTCTGATGGGATGGGAGAGGCCAAACAGAGCAGAAGATTGCTTCCACTTTTTTCAGGTAACAAATAAATAGTGGAAGTAAATGTTAGAAGAAATAGAAGTAAATAACCACTGCTGGAAAGAGCA
>WBMY01015320.1:4594-25656 GCA_013397315.1 Donacobius atricapilla | reverse complement strand
TTCTATGAAAATACACTAAATTTAGGTTTATGAAGAGCTTTCCTAGGCATAAGACTCTTGAAAACCCTGTGTGGCTCTCTCTTAACTCTCTCTTAGGATTGTTTAAATTAGATTCCATTACATCCAAGTCCTAATTTTCATAACAAAATCTTTCAAGAGGATAATACATCATCTACGCAGCCAAACAGGAGCTCCAAGAGATCATATAGGTGATACCTTATCACTATTTGGGAAATAAAAGAACTAAATTATAGTCCATCTGCTCTTCAGTGAAGTGCCTCCAACTGTGGAAAGATGCTGCCACAAACTTTCTTTATATAAAAGGCCAAAAAAATTCAGAAGGCAGTTTAGAAAAGGACTTGGATGGAAACTGAAAGGTCCTGTTCTTTAACTTTGAAGTTCCTTTTTAACTTTAACTGGCTCCACAAATGCGCTAAAGCCTGGCCTGCTTTGTCATGGGAACTGCTGGGAGCTGGAGAAACATGTGCTGCTCCTTGGAGAAACCCCAGCCCCTGAAAGGGGATTAAGGACAGGTGAGGAGAGGACCAGAGACACACACCGGGGGACAGTGGTGCATCATCCTCACCCTCACTTCTAGTTTGTCTCCCAACACTGAAGTTCCACGGGTGTGGAAGTACCACTGCAGTTGGATGAAAGAGTAGAAAAAAGCAAACCCGGCCCAAAGTAAAAGTCCAAGCCACCCTGTTGCAAGAGCAGTATGCATAAAATCAGCAGTCAAGAAGCAGCAAGAAGCCACAGAGAGGAGATATTTCCAAAGGGCTTTTACAATGCTTATTTCTAACTTGGTTTTCTAAGCTGCCCCTGGAGCCATGCGATTGCATGAAGCAGATCCCATAGAAATAATTGCCGTGTTTTGGGAGTGTTCAGTTCCCAGTTCTGTCAGAAATCCTGATGGAGATCCTCAGACTTTAGCAGCCATCCGCTGTCAGAGCAGGAGGAGACATGGGACATCCTCAAGTGCTGGCACACTTCAGTCTGCCCGCTGTCTCCTGCCGGTCTGGTTGTTTATGAGTCCTAAGGAAAAAAAGGAACAAATATTGCTGAAACAAACACAATTGTGGTGGTGCATTTCACATGTAAAATGAGGGGTTTGTGGCTCAATAATAAAATACCATGGAAGTGGTGGAGGAAAATATGCATCATAACTGCTACAGAGATTAACAATGTCTGCAAATTGCCTCAAAGAAACCCAGTGTTTGTTTCCCAAACAGTTGCGTTGAGGAAAATACATTACCCAATTAAGATGAAAGGGATAACAATCTCAGTGAATTGTTATTGTAGAAAATAAAGAATATCGCAGTAATGGAACTTAATTTTATCATTATATGTATTTAAATTGCCTTTTATATACAACCATATATTTATTTGAAATAGATTTAAATGCAAACATAAACATGTTGTAACAGTTCCCAAAGCTTTAAAACCAGAAAGAAAATAATGTTAATGAAATATTCAATCCCTTTCATTGTTACGAAAATCTGAAAATTATCTATCATTTCTGTTACAATTCCTGTTGCCTCTAATTCAGTTCTTTATAGCCTAAATGGATTATTGGCATAGGATGAGACCTTGGGGGGAAAGGAAAATGTCATTCCTGAAATGGGGAGAAGGAGTGTGTAGACAAACGGGATTTTTTCATTTGGAGAAAATCCAAGTGTATTTCCAGGTCACCACTAGGATGGAAACAAATGGCATCTCAAAAGAATGGTGAAGGCTGTCCTCCATATTTTTAATGATTGTTTGGTTTTGCTGTGTTTTACACAATGCCTAGCTGAATTTTGTTTTCTTGTGGTTGTTTTGTGTTTCCAAGTTGGTCCCAATCTCCAGGCCGCTGAGACCCCCCTGGGCCTGCCATTAAATATCAGTTCCAGAAGAGCAAAAAGGTTTAAGTACAGAAGTCTGGCTACACCTGGGGGGAATCCAGAGCACCTCAGTGTCAGTGTGTGTTTCTTTGGAATGCTGTTGGAAACAGTCTGACCTGTGGAGAGCAGGATCCAGGGCTGAAGTCAGATGGTTTGTCTGGAAAATGAAGCTGCCAAAACCCACAGGACCAAGGAAAGGAGCTAAAGCTGGCTCCAGGCACACTGTGAGTGAAGAATGAAGGGTCTGAACCCAGCTGTCAGAAGCTGCTTTCCTAAAAAAATCACTGTTCAAGTTGTCTAATTTCTGAAACTTCACCATAAACTAGTTCTCAATTTTCTTTTTTGTTCTTAAATGGCTGCAAGATATTTTCAGTTTCCTTTAAGTATTTTTTTTTTTCAGTTAAGAGCATCTTGGGGCTTTTTTTAAGCACTCTTCAGCTGACTGAGGTTGAAGCTATGATTTATGAAGAAATCAGTGTGAGGCTGCGATTTATATAGAAATTGTTAAATCTAATTCACCTCCTGTGATTATATGCAATAGTAATGTAGTGCATGCATATTAAATACATACGTATTTATATATGCACATATATATGAGATACCTCTTGTTTTTCTGGAGAGCACAGGTGAACCATCATTAGACTTGTAAAATGCAATTACTCTGAGCTCAAGAAAATGACCAGCTACTCAATCTTTTTCATTTTTCATATGTTGCTGTTCTTAAGTGTTTTAGGATAATGCATTCAAATTATTTTTGCTGTTTCCTGCATGAAAACTCTATTGTGCTAAGAATGCAACTGCCTCTGTATATGATATATTGACAGGTTGTCTTTTAATTTTCAAATGTTATTTTTCATAAAACATGAACAGTTTTTTCTCTACCCAAAAGACCTACTTTGCCCCAAGGCGTATTTTTGAATAACTGCTGAAAGCTATCAATATTTCTGAGTATTAGAGACATTTCTGGGCAAGGTCTTTTGGAATGTGAGATATCAGTCAATTTTTTCATCTACTAATTTTCAAAGTCTACTTTTTCTTAACCAAAGCTGTGTTAACTCGTTAAAGATATCTTATTTATTCAGCTGTCTGTTAATACATGGGGTGTTTATTACAAATTCTGCCAGTCTAGGGGATAAGGAAGCTGGGCTTATTTGCTGTCATTTTTCGTATCTCTGCCACAATTGTCTTTGTGGAAGATTGGTGTCATATTTGCCCCTGACACTGGAATATTTTTGTCTGTTATTGATACAGTTTTGAGTTAAATTGCAGTGAATAATTCAACTGTCTCATGCTTGAATTCTTTTAGAACTCCTGTGTAAAATACTATCCAGACTTGGAGATTACTCTTCAAAATTCTGCTGAATTTGCTCTACAACCTCTTCTACCAGGACTTGAATTTATGATGGATCTTCATTGTGTTCTCTATTTCCATTTACCATGCCAAAATTTTTCATGTTCTTCACTTAGGAATGAATTCAGTTCTTTGAAGGATACTCTAATTTATTCATTGTACCTTTTTGATTCCTTTAACCACAATGGAATTAACAATTTTTAGTTATTTTGTGCGGAGGTGACTGTCTCATTTTATTGGAGTTACTGGGGTGGTTTGGAGGTTCCTCCTCCAATTTCCTCATGATCAGCTTGAGTTTCTTTTGGAGTTCAGGTGACTACTGCTTACTCCAGAAAATATTCTTAAGCAGCTCCAGATAATTCAAATAAGTGATTTTTAATAACAAAATTAACCTGGCAGAGTATCTTGGTCACCTTGTGAAGCTTGTTTTGGTAGATGGAAGGGCTGAAAAATGTTCCTGTTTCTCCTGGTTTTTAGATCAGTATTTTGATTTTGTTTTTTCATTACAAACCTGGACCATGTTCGTACTCAGTTTGAGCTTTCAGAAAGCTTTGGATTTGAATGCAGGTACTGGGGTTGTTTTTTCTTTATTTAGTGGGGCATCATGTCAGCATTGTGGAGAGGGATTCAGTAGAATTGGCAAAACAAAGACCACATTCTTTGTTTTTTGCTTTATGTTCCTGTAGGGGTTTTTTTAGTAATATTAATAAAGTCATCATAATTCTTGAGTAACTCTATGATTTAACCAAATAAATAATAGAAAGGTGCTGGTGAATTGAGGTTGCTTGAGATGGAATATTTAACCAACTCTCTACTACTTGATTAACTCTGAAACAAAAAATAGAATTTATTTTATCTGATATAATGCAAGATTATGTCATTTGCACTTCTTCTGTAATTAACCACAAGACAATTACAATTAAGGAGAAAAACAGAATAGAAGAAATAAGAGTTATATCTGGTTATTCCAGCGTTAAAATATGATACAAAATGAAATATGCATCAAGCTTAGCTAACATTAAAAACAGCTCAGGGAGAGAGTTTATTCACTATTTTCTCAGATCAATATCCTACTTCATAGTCATATTACAGCAGCTGTTTTATAGGAATATTCTCATCAGAATTCTGACAGCAGTAATTTTAAAAAAATGTTTGAATTATTATTTCTTGGTTGCTCATCATGAAAACGGCACATTTTCTCCGTGTGTGATATGGTGCCTGTATTAGCAGGGTGTGAGATGTGGAGCAGCATAATCTGAAGTAGAATCTTGTGCTACTCAAGAAAATCCTGCAAGATGCCTTCCAACAGCAATTTAAGAGAATTGATCGAGTTGCGGGGGTGCAGCGCCCACGCTGGGGAATGCCCCAGGCTGAGGCAAAAACAGAGAACACAGTCCTTGCTGCATAATTCCTTGGTCAAATCCTCAGGAGCAGATGATTCCTGATCCTCTGTACCTGTGGGATTGGATGCCAAATTTGGAAAGCTTCTCCATCAGCATCTTGCAGTGAGCACCCTTGCCATTGGTTTGGTGCTGTTTGTATTGCAGATGAGGTCCATATTTGACAAGAACGTGTCTAAGAATGGATTGCTGAGATAGCAGTCTCAGGATTCCCCTCTCTTTGCATAATGAATGTTGCTCAGACATCCATTGTGTCCTACTTCAGGGAATAAACTTTTTTTAGGAGTTGTTATGACTGTCCAAAAGGAAAATACCGAAGTGGTGAGATAACTTGAAGGGAATATTATACCAACATGAAGTACTTTCTTTTGGTGATGAGCCACATTGTCATTTTATCTCCAAATCCTGCAGTATGACAGGTCACAGTGCTCAGTATTTACTACTAAACAGTGCTTTAATATGTATATAACCTGCTATGCCACCTCGGGTGTATATTTTTAAAAAGAGAATCCCATAATTCTCATGATGAAACATCTGCAGTTTTGTGTTTTCACTGGTTTCAGTCAGGTTTCCTTGTTTTCCAGAGAAGAATAGTTTTCAAACCTATCAGCTGTCGGAACTTTAATCTAAAAACATTAATTCAAGTCACCTATGATGTCTGCTGCTTCTGCATTCATTTAATAGAGCTTTTAGCTGTATAACTGTATTGTTGTTTTCCATTTTTTAAGTACTTAGAATGTATTATTACATTAATGCTCTTCATGGAACATTGCAAAACACTCAAATTATTTTGCTAATGCTAAGCAAGGGTTGTTGCATTATTAAACACCAGAGACTTGGCAAATTACTACAATGGTGAGTTTAAAGCACATTCTTCAGGTGCCTGAATGTTTACGTATCATGACAACAGCACAGACATTTATAGTAATGCAACATTGCCAGCAGAGTGTATTATAAGTTCAGATATTAGTGTAGTTCAAAGTCACATTTAGTTTCAGCTTTATTCTAATTTCTGATACATAATTTCATCCCCAAATGAGCTTAATCAAATATGTGAACTGCGGAAAGTTGTGCATGCTCTTGTAAAGCAAAACATTGCTCAAGTTGACTCCACAAATGCTTCAGTAATTTTGGCCTGGAGTTCAGAACCATTGAAAAGCTCCACAGCTTTTTTTCTTTTGCAAGAGGAATTCTATCTTTCCTCTGAGCCTTTGTGTCTTTATCTTTG
This sequence comes from Donacobius atricapilla, assembly GCA_013397315.1. Lineage (NCBI taxonomy): Eukaryota > Metazoa > Chordata > Aves > Passeriformes > Mimidae > Donacobius > Donacobius atricapilla. Next base: position 19,794 of record WBMY01015320.1, on the reverse strand, counting down.
CACATAAGGAAGATCGGCTCCATATTTTCCTCCCCTGTTTTTTTCCTAAAATTCTTATTCCCCTTTATTCTTCCCTCCAGTTTCTTTCCAGTAGCTGATATCTATTCTTAGATCTGTTTTCCAAGCCTAGGGAGGGTATTCTGGATCTGTCAGTGGTGTTGTGTTTATCAGAATAATTTATCTCTTGTGTCCTAAATCCAGCATCATTCTGGGATAGCACATCCCACAATATTTTTCCTTTATTCTGTTGTCACACCACTGACTCCCATTTCTTTGTGATGAATTCATGAGTAAAATCTCCCAGTGCTGTTCTCCCACACAGATAATTACTCCCCATTTTATATTTTCATTACCCCTAAGAAACAATTAAACAACAGTATTTGGCAATGCTAAAAATGTCATGCAGGGAGATAGAGAACACAATAAAAGATAATGGTTTTAGCAACAGCAACAGAAGGAAAGGTCAATAAATAGTGTAGCCATGCTCTTTTCCACCTTTAATCAGGTCAGGGGCCTTCAGCACGACCTTTTAGACAGATGTGCTATTAAAAAAAGATGTTTCATAGCATTTTACAGACTCAAAAATTTGATGCTGTGGAAGTTAATATATATGCTAATAAAATTCTTAACCAGATTAACACATAATACATACATTATTTTCAACATTTTTTTTTTCTTTAAAGGTGGTGTGGCATTTTTAAGTAGCAGTATTCAGACAAAATGCTATTGTCTAACATTCTCTTTCTAATCCTACAACTTCTGTTGTGTTCAAAAAATTGTGTTAATCGTGGAATATATTCTAAAGCTGTAATTATATGCACAAAAACTTTTGGTTGCTATCTATTTAGGACATCTCTAGCCTCAAAATTTTAATGTTTTAGTGTTAGCCAGAATAGAAGATCCTCTACAGAAATCTGTATTGTAAATGGGTAATAATTAGATGTCGAACAGTACTGGCAAAGGGAAAAGCTGATGTCAACTATAGGTTGGATCTAGTTAAAGGGAAAGAAAACCCAAATATTACTTATATTAAGTCAAAAAGTGATAAACCTTGGTTTTTCTAATGCAAAAAAAATCTTTAAGTATCCTGCAAAACTCTTGAACCAATCTGTCATGATTTAAGAAACCATGCATGGCCATCTTTAAAAAAAATAGTCATGACTGTAGAGAGAATTTAGCTGGAAAAGAGCCAAGCAGAAAATAAATTCATAAATCAAGGGCACAGTTTTCCAGGTTTTCTTCATGCACAATATTGCAGGAATGGATCCCAGTGTAGTGGCACAATTCCAGAGGTTCGGCAGCCAGACGTGGATCTGCAGAGAGCACCTATTCCTCTGCAGTTAAAGCCAGCTGCAACTACTGGCTAATGAAAAGTAATAAAAAATATGGTTCCTGACAGTATCAGGTCACTAAATTAGGTTCCCAAATAACCAGCCATTACAGTTTCATGCGATAATTACAAACGATGTAGTAATTAATAATACTCTGCAGCAAAGGGGTCGCTGCCTCGCATAACCCATGCTGCGCTTTGTGGGAAGTTCAGCGGTGGCAAGTTCCAGTTAAAAGCTCATCAAAAGAACAGCCTGTGACCACAAAATGCTGCGGCTGCACTGCATTGATCACCGAGCCTGTGAGGGCCTTTGAAAGAGGCAGGGATGGGGTGGCAGAGGCACTTTTCCAGGTGGCATCATGCCTGGAGCAGGGACACAGCCAGGACCGTGCTGGAGCGGCACCTGAGAGTGCCCAACATGAGCAGGGCGGGCCAAAGTCTGCATGGAAACTTGGGAAAAACACTGCTGATGCAGCTAGATGAAAGGGAGATAAAAGGGAGGTACTGGAAATAAAGGACAAATTAAATGTCACTTAGGGAACAGGGGTAGTGTCACACAGATCCACCCGCGCAGGTAAAAACCTCCCGAGAAAATCGCTGTATTTGAGTATCACCAAGCAGGCCACGGGCAAATCAAGGTTCTGTTAGTGCCTTCCTTTACCACAGTATGCAGGGCAAAACCAAAATAATTTGATAGGGAAAAAAAGTAAAATATGGCTTACATTAAACCTAATGAATATCAAGGTTAGAGAAACTGAGAGCAAGGGAAAGAAAATAGGATTTTAACTGCAGGCACTTCCTCAGCTGACGGGCTGCAGGATCTCTGAACAGTTCTCTTGGTTACAAATTAAGTTAATTTTAGAAAAGCATTGCCCCTGACCGCATTACTTGGTATGTAATATTGAGGAGTTGGGTGGTAAAAAGAAGTAATAGTACCAGCTTTTCTCAAACTTTTTTTATCCAAATCCAGCAGTTTCTGCTGGTGCCTCTAATGTTGAGCTCTTTGCAGCTAATAAAGTTCTATGACAGGACACCAAGAAGCATTGATTATTTCATCAACATTCTTTTCTCATGGAAAGAAAAGGATTGGATTGCTCCAGTTGTTGTGGAGCTAACACTTTTTTTTCCTTCCTCCTTGTTTTGATGTTACACTGGGTCTGCTTGAAGTCCACTGTTGTTTATTCTCTGCATTAATGCTGAATGTGCATACAGTGGAAGTACAGAGGGAATTATGCAGGGCTAGCTGGAAGACCCATGAGCTATGTTATGATAAAAAAAAGTTCTTGGGTGTTTCCCTCCATTCCTGATTTTTATTTGTTCAACTACTTAACTACAGTAAGGCATATTCATTTAAAAACAGAATTTCCATAATGTGGAACAGCTCCAACAGTGACTCCCAAAGGGGTCAGCTGTCAATAATAAGGAACAGGTCAAAATAATGAAAGTCTAAGAACAGGTTATCCTTTCATGTAAAACTCACCACATTCTTAATTAATTCCAGGATATTCAAAGATTGGATGCTATATCTCAAGTAAGAAAGCAGACCTGTACAGACTCGGGAAAGTAAAATTAATTTAATCTCCACAATATATTTATAGCAACAAGAATATCATGTCAGAGCTTCCTGAAAACGTCCTGTTGTTGGTCTATATATTGATATTTCTAATATGAAAATGGAAGATGTCATTAATGGCAGAGTAACAGAGTTCCTGGGGATTGGAGGACCCTTGGTAGCAAATGACACCAAAAGAGAGGCATGGTCTGAAATCCCCGATACGGTCCTTAAGTTCGGTAATTCCCTAAAGCACTGTGTTGTGATAAACTGTCTATGAATTAATCAGAACTCACTGAACACCAAAAGCAGTGATTTCATTTCATAAAAAAGAGCTCATTAACATGTTGGCTTCTGATCTTTTGACAGCAAAGCTGTTGATGTGAAGGGTGGGGGGTTGTTTTTACTTGGTTTATTATGTTTTCTTTTATCAAACAGCTAATCACAATCAAGGACTCTGGATGTTTCTTAAAGCGTCTTTCACTTTGAAATTTGAGCCATGAATTTTCCTAACTTGCCTGTGATATGAAAGGTCATGTGTCCAAATTACCTGGAATGTCTGATCCATCAGGTGCTGGAAACAAGAGCGGCAGAGGACAGTCTTGAAGTTTGTTCTTTGAACTGAAATCTATAAAAATGCAAGTGGCATCTGCATAAATGCCAAATTTGCCTCCAGTGATGAAAGATACTACACTGAATCCACACTTAAAAGTCACCCAGCATAAAGCCTTAGTGGCTGAATAATAGAAATTTTCTGTCCATAATACTGTGAGATGTGCAGATGGTTGAAAAATGATATGTGATCTCATGCAGTGCCTGCTGAGTTAACAAGAGAATTTCATTCAGGAAAAATAGTACATTTTAGTTCCACCATATGTGTGATTATGTTTTCCTCATACCCATGGAGAATCCCTGATGTTAGGAAGCAAACTATGATAGCCCATTAACATGTCCTCTTTTAAATAATTTATTTAAACATGAGAAGCTTACATTTTTGTAAAAATAACTTGCACAACAAAGACAACAGCTGCAATTGAATATTCTTGGTTGGGTTGTTTTCCATGGAATTGTGAGCAGAAAAAGAAAAAAATGTACTGCTCATTTCTCACCTACAAACAGCCTTTGGATCCATCCACTGCTCCTGATACAACAAAATGCTGTCAGAATAAGAAATATAGGGCAGAAACTGTCATTTCTTCTCTTCTTCACTGATTCTTCACCAGAAAACCCACAACACCTACCTCTGGTGGAAGTTCCTGTTTATCAGAACCAAATTTCAATTGTTACATTGAGAACAGTTCGTATCATATTTTACCCTCAGTCTTCCACAACTTGGATTTAATCATATAAAATTTTATGATAGCTGTACAAACAATTTTATTTGTATCTCGAACATTAATGGATATGGTACCCCTTAAAATTACAGAAGTCTGATGTGATTCTATACAAAAATATGGTCTTTGATGACAGGGTAAAAAGATCCATTGAAGTATTAAAATGGCTTTTAAGTATTTAGAAATAGTGGTGTTTATAGCCAATAATTAAAGAGAAATCTTTGGAAAAATACTACAATAATGTTTGCGTCATTTCCTCTTACTCATCGTGCTCTTCACACACTGCAGTGAGTCCTGTTGAGGTCCCTGAGGCTGGGGAGGATTTCTTTCTGTCCTCAGCAGCACCAGGAATTATCCAGGATATTGCTGCATTCCCAGCTTCAACTCGGTGTCACCAAGAATAAGCAGCCACACTCAGGAAATGTCTGTGATTGTTTTCATCTGCAGGTCACCCTTTCAGAGGTGCACAAGCTGCTTAGCAGTCACTCAGTATTTTTTCCATCTGACAAATATATCAGCCAAGGATGTTTTCACATAGCAATTTAAAGGAATCCAGTCTCTCATTTGGTTGATTTCGGTCATTGCAGCATTTGTGTGTCTCTTCCTGGGGCTTTCAGGGTTTTATGAGCTCGTTAGGATGTTTTCTTCTGTCACAAATCCACAGGGACAGTTTGATATTGGCACTGTTGTATGTTCCTACAGGTTCTTTATTTTTCTTTTAATCTCTATGCACATAGAGACACCTGCTTTCAATGAAATTGGATTCTTTAGTCTCAAGGTATAAGTAGCCCTAGTCCATCCAAGAGAACTGTGAAGGGAGTCTGCAGTTAATTAAAATGTCTGGTAAAAAACCTTTAATATTCTGAAAAAGAAAATGATGTAATGAGAGAAAGTGGCTTTACTATCAATTTCTAGAAACCTTTCTGTCTGTTAGTTTCATTGAACCACTGAGTTTTTTAGGGTACTCCTCAGAAGGTTTCCTTTCTGGGGGTAGAGTTTCGAAGCTTTTTCTGGGTGTGTTACCTGTCATCTTCTGTACTTTACAGTTTGGAAAAACAAAAGGCTGTATTTTTACAGAACAGCCTTGTCAGAAAGATGAGAAGATCTGGTATTTTTGAGATCACTCAGAAGTTCTTCTTTTGACAGTGCTTTGACTGAATTTCTCATTTTCTGTGACCTGTGTGTGCACAAGTTGTAGCAATCTCTTTCTTTCAGCTATGTGCTCTGCATCTCAGAAAAAAAAAATCTCCCATTTGCACCATTCACAGTAGTGGGAGTTTGGAGAAAGAGTTGAAACCTGGAGGCTGAGAACTTTGGGATAGATTGACTGCAGCTGAATTGTTGAATTGCTGAACTATTTCAGCCACAACGGGAGAATGTTTGTTGCCTCACGTATGCCAAGATCAAGTTCTGGACTGTGAGGGATGGAGCCTTCTGCTAATATTGCCACTTAATAGAATATTGTTGTCTGCTGGAAAAAAAAAGCATCTTAGGCTCACCAAGGGCAAAAATCAATCACTTTTGCTGACAAAATATGATTAGACAAGCTTTTCTAAATAATAATATTTTTATGGTGTTCTCGGAGGGGGTGGGATGTTGCAGAAAGTCATTGGCCAGAGTGATTTTTTCCTGTTTCACACACTTCTTTTTCTAAGCAGAGAAATGTTTAGAGTTGCTTTGCTTTAACTTAGAAAAACAAACACCTCTGCTACAAGAGCTGCCAAGTTACTACACCTCAGAAGTCTCTTCAGATGTCAGTGAAGCACCAGCAGTGTACAAAGATGCCTTTGTGCGTTGCTCTGTAGTCTGTGTTGAATGCAGATGCCATTTAATGAAGTCAGTCTTTCCAACATCTCCTTTTCGGCTTTTTTGTTTTGTATAGTTTGACTTAACATTGGTAAATATCAGCCCCACAAGGATGTGAGGAAGGGAGGCAACCTGACAGAGTTAAATATGGGAACTTTTTGATTCAAAATTTGCTGGTACATGTGCATCCAGTTATAAGAATCTTCTGATTTTGAGAATTACATGTTGGATTTCCAGTTTTTCCTATAAATATTTTTTTGGAGGTGACAAGACAGGGGCTTTGATATAGACCATTTGATATAGACCCCACTTTCTCATCCTGTGGCTTCAGTAGTCTTTGGATGATGCTGTAATACAACCCAGGCATTGTGAATGAGGCGGTCCTATAAAGAGGGAGAAAATAGCTCTACATCCCAAAATATCATTTGCTTATAAATATAAATTAGATGGCTGGAAAAGAACAAAAAAATTATTTCTTTTGAAAATATTTTTTTTATCTCTGCCTGCATAATGGAAGACTGTGGTTTTTAAAATTATCCTGGAATGTGGAAGTTAGCTCAAAATATGAAATGCATCAGATAATACTGTAAAAAAAATGAGAATATATGCACGGCGTAACAGTAATTTACATCTCCATCACAGTCTCTCTAGATTCTCAAATTCCCCAATGCCTGTAAAATACTTTAAGTTGTCCATGTCAGTGAGCTGGAAATTATCATGATGTACTTGTGAATAAAGCAAGACATGAAGATGTAACACAATTACTGCAAAGTGCATGGCAAAGAAAAGAACAGAAGTTTTATCTGCTGATTCCAGGGTTTTCGCTCCAGGAACAAGGCTGGTTTTATAAGCAACTGACAGGGTACAAGGTGCTTATGTTTGGGCACAATATAATCCACATTTCTGTCTGTTCTCAGGCTGCTTGTGTGGTTGTGTTGATTGAATATGATAATACATGTCTAATTGTATGTGAAGAAACCTAAACAACTGGCAAAAGCCATGGTTCTGAAGAGTTTGCTCATCCTCTGCTCATCTCAATCCTCCAGATGCTTTCAGGAATAACTTGAGGGATGGCAGCAAACTAATCGCTAATTGACAATGATTATTCCCAACATATGGAAAGAATTATTTTCATAGCTATCACAGATCAACCCTTCATACTGGAGATCTTCACATGGAAATTTCCTTTATTTGGCTCAAGAGAGGCACTATTTTAAACAGAGTGTAAGGAACATGGTAGGGACTTTTTCCATTATCTTATTCTGGCTTGGGTGGAACCACCAGTTCCCACTGTGAAACTTTATCCCCAGACTTCCCAGAAAAAGAACAGAAATTCTCTGCACAGGAGACAGAAATGACACAGTGAAGCAGGAGGTCACTGAGCACATTGTGTGCAGACCCCTGGACTTGAAGTTTTAAAGGTTCCTGTGAAGAAACACAGAGGACAAAACATGGTTTCCTATGATGTTGTTGGTATAAACAAGTCAAAGGGGAATTCTTAAACATTTTTTGGTTTTGCAAGGATGAACTAAAAGGATTTGACTTTTTCAGATATTTTGCTTTTGTTTCTTGATGACAGGCACAAAAAATTATCTTGAGAAATGGGCAAGAGTTGACCCAAATGGCCAGCAAGCGTTGCTTCCTTGCCAATAAAGGTTGTGAGGGGATTTTTTTGTGGTTGTTTGTTAAGTGCTGAAGTCAAGCTCTTAGACAAGGTGATCATTGCAGGTCTTTTCCAACTGGAATAATCTATTCTGAAGGTTTAAAATTTTTCATTTTTCTTCAAACAGAGTTTTTTCTCTCTCTTTTGACCCAACTCACAGAAGTCAGTGTTTTTGCCTGTTAAATTGAGGTGGTCACAGAGTTTCAAGCATTCTTATTCCCTGATTTTTTTCCACAATACTTTACAATTAAGTGGTTTTGGCATCTCTCAGCACATTTGATTTGCAAGTCTCCAGGTTATGTCAAGCATTTAAGTTCTGACCAGAACACCTGAGAGAGAAAATCCTGTTAAATTTCAGCTTTGGAGTTTGGGAGGGATGGGGATTACTGCTTTTACCCCTGAATTTGGAGAAATTTGCAGCTGGGAATGATTTAGGCCCACATCATATGAAATAAACACTGACTTGGTCATAACCTGATCTCTCAATAAGTGTCATATCAGAATATTTAATGCTCTAATTTCTTTCATTTCACATTGTGAATGTGTCCTGAACAGTTCCAGAAAGAGATTCAACCTGAGATCCAGGCTGAAATGCTGTAGCTTTGTGTTTAAAAATACAATATTTTAAAAGCCTGATCTCTCAAGTACAGCTAAACAAGGCTTTTTTTTTTTTTTTTTAAGATTGGAGAACAGAACAGAAAATGTTGAACCCCAAAAGTGTCTCTTTACAATTGTGTAGGAACGTCAGCCTGAGGTTCCATATTCATTGTGCCATATTGATTTCCAGAGCCATTTCAGCTTGCAATATATTCCTCTTTCACTGCAGGCTCCCACATTTATGCTGTTTCTTTTCATTTTATACTTAATAGGTAAATTTATGATCCCATGTATACTTTTGCCATCGAACAGTCTGGAGGCTGTGCCCTTGAGAGCACTGGTGAGGATCCATTCTGAGTTGTGCTTGCATGATGTCAATAGTGAAATACTTTAATACAGCACAGAGCGCAAGTTCTCTGCTCCAACTGGAGTCCTGTGTTTAATGCTGATCCCTCACAATCATGAGTTTCATTTCTTTCCTTCCTTTCAGGCTTTCTCTTTGCGTGATTTTTTGTCTGAGTTTTGTGGATTTAGTTCTATGGCTGGAAGAAGTTCGTTAGCCCACCAGGAGTCCTGTCCATCAACTTCCTTATGGCAAACCCACTAGAAAGATTTCAGAGACATATATTTCAAGTTATGCTTCAGAAGAGAAAAAAAAATGGGGACAGTGATGGTAATTATAAAAATGAGCAATGACTGACTGGAAGAAAAAGTTTATCTGATTACCACAGCAAAGGGATCCGTTTGCTAATGAGAAGTATATCATTAGTAGAAGTTTTCCATCCACGTCATTTGTAACATAAAAAATAAGAATTTATTCAGAACAAACATTTTCTTTTAACTTGCTAATCAAAAGACCTCTTGCCAAAGTAAAACTGACACTTGACATCTCAAAGCAAATACAAAGATGGAGTGGCATTGTGTATTCGATTTGAATAAAAGAATTGCAAATGCTCAATTAAAAAAAATAATTTGAATCTAATTATTCTTAGGCATGACATTCACTTTTACAGATTATTGCACTGAAGTCACCATACCATATGTTAGAAAGGTTCCTTTTTGCTTGACATCAGCAGTACCAATTTATGAGATGTGAGAAGTGTTTTCAGGGGTGGCTTCACTGTTCTGAACCTGTTATAACATAATGGGACTTGTGTACTTTGGTAATTTAGTACCAGACTTTCAAAGTCACAGAAACTCCCAAGGACAGTGATAGATGCTGAGAGGGATTTGGAAGAGCACCCAGCTTGCTGCAGGCACAGACAGAAAGAGGTTTTTGCTTGAGTTCCATTTGCCAGGTGACAGTTACACCATCATGAAAAAATTGGCCAGATTGACCCATCTGCCTTCTGGTCTTTGTTAGCTGCCAGAGTAATGGGGGGACCTGGGCCAGGAACTGTAACAGATTAGTTCCTTGCACTCTGTCTTCTTGGCAGGCAGATGTTCTATTAATTATTTTTTTCTGTAGCAATTCATCACCGAATATTTAAGTCTTGTGACTTGTGATTTGGAAATGGAATACTCATTTTCCTAGTTCATGAGGCAGAAACAGAACAGGACCAGATGGTCCAATGTGGCAACACTCAATATCAATGAAGAGCTAAATCTAGATTACTTCAATCTACTACAGACTGTTTAAAAACCCTCTGTGTGTGTGTGTATGTAGCTTCTCCTGGTTCTCAGAGCTGTGTTCTTGAGCCACAGTAGCAAATATTGATCACAGCAGAATCGATTTGTATGAGCAATGGCAGCACCTACCTTTTGCTTAGAGTTGGCTTTCAGTCCCAAATTCACAGGCAATTTCTTCTAAAATTTACAAATTTATGATAAATAATGGATGGAATGATTGCTGATGAAAATGCTGCTGTTTCTGCAGAGCAGATCATTTTGAATATAGGACAGAACAGAACAAGCGGCCCACATCACGCACTCCTAAAGGTTGGAAACTGCTAACCTCTCTAAATTCACAAAGATCTTAGAAAGCTCCACCATGTAGTATCATTAACTTTGTTAAATTTTTCCTGTTCTCCTTCAACAGTGGCTCAGCTCTGCTATCTGGGACGGTGGTCTTGACAGGAAAGGTTTTTGACATTCAATCACTGGAAATTTACAGAGCACCTATTTGCAGGTGATTTCATAGCTCTTAAAATAACAAAGACACTCTTGCCTTTGTTGTGTTATTTCTGTGTTAGCCACAGCATAATTTTTCGACATCCAGGGTGGCTTTTCCTTCCTACACTAAAAAATTAGATCTGACATCTAATAAACTAGCAATCAAAAATAATCATTTTGATAAAACCCGCCCATAAAAGGGATCTTACTTTTTTCTGTTGATTAAAATTTGAAAACTGAACTTGACATCATTTTAAATATTTTATAATTTTTCTCATGCTTAGCCCAGAAATCTCAAGAACCACTTTGGCTGCTGAAGTATTTCCAGTATTTTTGCCCCTTTTTTACATCTCCCTCTCCCCTCAATGAAAGCTTTTTGAAGAGGTGGAAGCCACCAAAGCCCACAGAGGATTTATCAGCTGATTTCAGAGTTGAAATAGAATGAAAAACATTATAAAGTATCATCATCTTAATAATGTTTAGCTTTTACATGACTTTGTAGATTCTTTTTAAAAGAATTTATTTTCCAGCTGTGTTTTACTCTTCCAACCTGATATTAAATCTTTATTGTTCTAATCTGCTTCTAACATTCAAATTCCTTCACAATTTCCTGCAGTTTGCAAATTTTAAACTGATTCTTGCTGACACTGAGATGTAAAAGTTAATTGTTTATCTGGGAGAAAAAAAAACAAATGCTTAAAATGATGTAATATGATGGATTTAATTTGTGGAAGTTAATTCACATCCATTGTTGCTTACTTTTGCATAAAAAGAGGTTGCTCTTACCTGTCTACAGAGCACAGGAGCAGTTAATATCTCCAAACCATCATGCATTTTCCATGTTTTCTTTATGTCTTTTCTCTCTTTATCCAGATTTAGTCATTATAATATTTTCAAACACAACAGAAGGCACCCAAGAATCATGATATTTGATTACTGTATTCTGATTCATACAAACTATGTACATAATATTTTTAAACACAACAGAAGGCATCCAAGAGTGATACTTTATTGATGTGTTCTGATTTATACAAACTATGTACATCTCTAAACACAGCACCCCAACCTTGCAATCCTGACTGGAAAACCTTACCAACGGATGTGATGTGCCCTTGGGCTGGCCTGCCTTGCTATTTTCTAATCTGCATAGTAAGTATCTGGGGACTTCTTGCCAAACTTGGGGATTCAGTTATGAGACCTTAAAGTGAAGTTATCCCTACAGTTCCATGGGAACAAAAGCTCCTGCTCTGCCTCCTGAAGCTTGGAAAACTTAGGTGGTTTGTGCTGCTACTCTTGGAGTGGAACCACGAATCTTTTTCTCTGTGAGATGTTCCAAGGTGTAACAAGGGACATTACCAAATATGGCTCGTTCTGTCACCTGGGAAAATTCTGCTGGATTTTCAAAGTTTCAGTAATTTGACTGATTCATTCCGCTTCTCCCAGACACAGGGCAGTTGTGCTGCCACAGAAAATTGTCTCTGCTGGAAACACAACACCCACTTTAAGTCTGGGGGGCAAGAGACTCTTCTCACAGGAGCGGTAAATTATTTGAAAGTAATGTTTCCATTTGCATTTTAGATACCTGCAATGTTCAGGGATTGCCAGAAATCAAGTTATAGGATTATTTGTGTCCTATTTTGCTGTAGGACATGAAATCAGACCACATGACTCCAGAATTTGTCAGAAGGCTAAAAAGATATTTATTCAAAGTTTGACCCCCTTATATACTAGGTTCTGGAGCTAAACTGATTGGTGCTAGAAGTAACACCCATTCAATCACATTGGCCAGCACAGAGAGACATCAAATAGTCTCCACCTCCAAAGAAGGAATGAAAACAAGATGGAGTTAGCAAAAACATCTTCTTTTGTTTACAGAAAATTCCATGAGAATGGAGTTTTAGAAATCAAAACATCTCAGGCTGAAAAATCAGGGCTCCATAGTTTGGCCTAAATAGAAGAGAAATATAAAACTCATTCAACTAAGGAGAAATACAGTGTGTGCATAAACACTGCGCAAGATATTTAAATGTGATCCTATATCTGTGTATTGGCGCTCTCCTCTCCTCTCCTCTCCTCTCCTTTTTTTCCCATTAATGTGCTCTTTTAAGAAGTCTGGCTCAGCAGAAATCTCTAGTGAGGGGAAAGTTTGCTCCATGGGAGGGAGGGAACAAGCTCATGGGACAGAGAGACTCAGAGACACCAGGTCTGAGCAAGCAGAGAGAGCTGGGAGGCTGCTCCAGCCCTGCTGAGCCCGGGAGAGCTGCAGGAGCTGGCAAAGGCAGCCAGACCACAGAAACAAGGTGGAGAATCCCCCGGGCACTGTGCAGAGCTCACTGCAGCTCACAGAGTCACTGAGCTGACTGCAGGCCAGCCTGAAAGCAAAAATCTCCTGCAGGGACACAACAGGAAGCGAGAAACCTGCAGGTCTCCTTTCTCCTCATATGTTTTCCTTGCCTCTTTGAACTTTCTGTTTTCCAAACAATTCTCTTTCTAGTTAGTTTTTTGATGAAACCATTGTGTTGCTCTGATCAGGATTAGAAGTTATTAGTGGTCAATGAGGCCAAATTATAACTAGATCCACCTCAAATGGGTAGGAACATCAGCAGTAGGATTTAGATCCGAAAATCAGAAGCATTCTCATTTTGTGCATTGCGACATATGCACAGACTTGGGATTCACTTTGTTAATCAGCTACAGTGGAAAAAAAAATTCACAGGCTACACAGGAAAACTGTGGAAACTGTTCTCCAAGGCCATTCCTTCTCTAGTAAAGCCTTTTGGTAATTGAGATTGAAACTATGTTTCTCAAAGTCCAAATTTCATTTAAAGTGAAGATTCTAAATAACTCCAGGGAGAAAAAAAAAATTGTGATTTAGAAAGACTGCAGAACAACTGCACAAAAGTAAATTTGACATTGTCTTAGTTGCACAAAACTATGTTATTTTGAGAAAAGGAGAGAGGCTGATGTCATGCACTCCATTATATTTTCACAATAAGGTAATACATGCGATTGAAAATATTGCAAGGAAAGGAGAATAATTTTGCAGAAGTGATTTCAGGAACTCCCTTGGATTCACAAGTTAGGATTTTGCTGTAATAAGTGATAATACAAAATACATTATTCTGCGGCAGCAGTACTGCCAGAGCACTTCCACAAAGATGTTAATAGGATTTTCAAACTCTTTCATGTCCAAAAACAATGGCTGAAGTCTGAGATTTACTCAGTGGGCTTACAAAAATGTTTGTAAAATACCCCCTAAACCTTTCTAGCACCATATCTCCAAGCATCATATACTTCCTTAAACTGTAATTTTCATTAATTCATTTTAAATTACATTGTCTTTAAAAAAAAAAAGAAAAAAAAGGAAAAAAGTACATACCATGTGGAGATGCTTAATACTTTGGGCAAGTGATGTCACTCCTCAGGCAGTGACCTTATCCAGCTGCTCATACTGGGTATATTTATATTTATACACACTTCTTTGTCTCCAGAGGAGGTTTTAAAATGTGTGGAGTATTTTGAATGCAAGAAAGTCAAAAATTACTCTTTTATTAAAATAAATTTGGCTGATTAAAATTTAATCCATCAAATTGTTCTATTTTGTCAGCTGCTTAGCCACTTAATCTTTTTCTAAGGCATTGAAATATTAAAATTTATGTTAACAGGAGCTCTGCCTAAAGTGCATTATGCTCCTGATGAAATACCAGTCCATAGGTTCTAATCAGTACCAATAAAAACCCACTGATATGATTTAATTGACTGAAACACATCTAAAAAAGTGCTGCTGACTGATATAATCTGAGCAGTTCATGCCATTTCTTCATTTCCTTTGTAACAGTTGTTTTTATGAATTTATTGTTAATCATAAAGAGGTTTAAAGGGCTGTTCCTGACGGCTCACCAAACTTTCCAGGATGCTTCGGTGGGCCCATTTCATAGACTGGCATAAGGAAATCTTGCATTTCACCTTTCCTAAGCATAAAACTTGTTTTGTGTTTCTTCTGAGATTAAGGATATTAATTGCTCTTACAAAGTGAGGGTTGAGATTTTTGTCTCTGCTGGAAAATAATTGCAGAAGTAGCCCACCTGTTGATGTATTGCTACCTAATATCCCTCTTTTATTGATTAGCCCTTAATACTCTTGTCATAGGTGTGATGAGTCGAAGTATTATACATTTTTGCCTAACTGCTTTCCCACTTTCACCTTTCCCATTTTATCTCACTTAGTGCTGACAACTTCTGGTTTTAATCTTTCCTACTATTGCTACAAAATCGTCCCAAATTACCATTTTCCCAAAGCTTTTCTGGAATCAAAATTATTTTTAAATGCCCCAAATGCCTCGAAAGAATTTTGTGTATAACTGTCAAAGAAAGCAACGCTGGAACAAATTCAGTGTTTAATTTCAATGCACTGAAAACATAGCAAGAAATAAAAGGAGATTTGTAGCACTTCTGTGCTGCATAACTTGGGCTGTGTTTGTAATCTGTACACCCCCACCCACGAGCAACCCACGGAGGGTGAGCAGAGCTGCACACCCTGCTTGACCAGGGGTTCCAAATGCAGCGTAGCCATCAAGATGAATGCTTGCTAATTAGATTAATTACTTAATTTGACAAGTTATTTACATGGTCGAGTCTGATAATGTGAGCTGTTGATATGCTGTTGTTAGCATAGGGTTAAAATGATTCTGAAATCAAGGGAGCATGTACAATAAATTCAGAAAGAGGTCAGTTGGGTCTGGGAGGCAACAAAATGTTAAGTTTCTAGCTTCTATCGAATCATGAGAAATTGCGCCTGTATAATCAT
>WBMY01015319.1:0-12388 GCA_013397315.1 Donacobius atricapilla | reverse complement strand
CTATAAGAGCATGGTGAGATATTCACTACAATTGAATAAATATTTCACTTTTAACTTGTGTCTCTTAACTGCAGAAATATTTATGAGGGGAATTCACTAGTCGGGCAGGAAAAGTAAATTGTCACAGACAGTTCATATATATACATAGTATTATAGGTTTATGATTAGGTAATGAAGAAGATTATAATGAGAGGGGAAGCTAATAGAGGGAAGTCCCAAGACCAGAGAAGCTTTTATATACATTTGACATCTCAGCACTGTGATTATTTGAAATTAGTATCTGAATTCTTTGAGAATTACTCATTTCCTACAAGAATCCAAATTTAGGTTTCTTATGAACATTTTCTGCTAAATTTCTGATGTATTTCTTTGAATGTCAGACTACCCCAGTGTTTTATCAGTCTTAAAAGCATAGTATATCTGTACTGTATGTTGCCGACATTTTCCTACTATAAGTCAGAGTTCTTGTCAGGTTAAGGAAAAATGGAATCCCATTTCTTTATTCTGTGGATAAAATTGGAGAGTTGAGGGTTCATTACAATGTTGCTCTGTTTATCTCCATTAGCTTCTCTACAGCTCACTGAAAATTACATAAATTTTGCTTGTTATGGAATAGATTTTCTATGCAATGCTTAAAAATATCAAAGTTTCTTCATGTATTACTTTATTTAAATTTAATTTTTATTAAATATATTGATGTCACCATTTTTTAACAAAGACTTGAAGCTTTTTATGTTTGAATTGCTTAGGCATCCCAGGGCAGACAGCTGCAGCTGACAGCAGTACGATGAGAGGTACAGATTTAAGATATTTGGACTGTTCTTTACACGTGGATAACTGTACTTGCATGAGTGAGGTTTAGGCCAAGTAATGTCATAAAGTCAGTCTTTGTGATCATGGATTTATGAGCAATAAAAACTATATTGAAACTATTAAAAAGTTAGATTCCTCAAACAGCAATTTTCAGTGAAATTTATCACATGTGACCTGTAAGTCATGAATGTGTTTGTGGGCCTACATTGTCTTTAAAAAGTACCGAAGCAACCCAAATTCCTTGAAGTTCAGAATAAAATATTTTGAATTTAAATTTATTTTTTTAATTACTTAGAGCCTTGAAAATGTGATAAATGAATAATAGAAGTTATTCATATTTGAGTCAAACAAATACATCATTGTGGTGCAGGAAACGTTTAAGATTTTGTACATTAAGGTGCCAGAAATATATTGCTTTATCTTGTGCTTATCATTCCTATTAATTACAAAACCAGGATTAGGTCCTCAAACATAATTAGCACTCATCTGGAGAGTTATGTCCATAGTAATAATGAAGATAAGGCTAATGGAAGATCAGTAGGCATCTTTACACCAAATAGCCATTTTAGACAGTTTGAGGATTATGACTACATATCAAGGAACAAAGATGAAAATAATGTGGACAAAAAAAGTTCAAAATAACAGCATATCATTTCAAGATTACAGGATCCAAGCCAGGGTGCAGGGTGGGCAGTGGGGCCATGCTGGTGCTCGGGGGCTCTGCCGGGGTGTTTGTATTTGTGAACCTTGGGAGCGTGGGGTGTACTTTTGACCTTCAGCCTCTGCCAGCCCAAGAGGAGGAGGGGACGTGTCCCTGCGTGCCTGTGTCTGGGATGACTCCTGAGTGGGGACTGTTGGGGCAGCACCTTCTCTGTCACAGTCTGCGTCGGTGCGCTCTGTGTCTATTTCTGTGTCTCTGAGAAGTGTGCTCAGCTTTGTGACTGGTTGAAGCTGCAAACAGCAAAGTAGCAGCTGCATCCCTCTGGCTGAGCAGAGACCACAGGGCCCTGGGCAGGAGTCCTGGGCAGGAGTCCTGCTGGAGGAGGTGAATGTTCTTAAAAGTCCTTAACATCCTCCTCCAGTTCTCTCCATCTGTGTGGTAGATTGATGTTGGCTGGCTGCCAGGCACACAGAAAATTGTTCTCTCCCTGTGCCTCCCACACAGGACAGGGGGAGAAAATAAGATGGATAATTTTGTGAACCTAAGGAAACGTAAAGAAAATTATTCATCAGTTGTCATAGCAGGCAAAACAGACTGGACTGAAAAAACTTTGTATCACCCAGCAATGTGTGCTCACAGCCCAGGAAGCCAACCATCAAAAAGCTGCATCAAAAGCAATGTGGCCAGCAGGGGGAGGGAGGTGATTTTACCCCTCTGCTCTGCATTTGTGTGACCCCACCTGGAATGTTGCATCCATCCCTGGGGGCCCTGATATAAAAAGGGTGTTGATCTTCTGGAGCACATCCAGAGGAGGGTCATAAAGTTGATCAGAAGGCTGGAGCACCTCTGTAAAGAGAGCTGGAGTTCTGCCTGCGTAATAAAAGGTTCCAGACAGACCTTTAAGCAGCCTTCCAATACCTAAAGGGAGCTTGCCTACAAGGCAATGGAGAGGGTCTTTTTACAAGGACATGCAGTGGTAGGACTAGGGGGAATGGCATAAACTGAAAGAGAGTATGTTTAAGTTAGATAGTAAGAAGAAATTCATTACTGTGAGGATGGTGAGGCAGTGGAACAGGTTGCCAAGAGAAGTTGTTCCCTGGAAGTGTTCAGTGCCAGATTGGATGGGGCTCTGAGCGGCTTTAGGGGGAAGTGCCTTGCCCCATGGTATGAGGTTCGGAACTAGATGATTTTAAGATATTTTTCTATCCTAAATTAATTCATTGCCAACAAACATAGTACTATGGTAAGAAACAAAGATAAAATTAAAGGAAAAGCACTACTCCTTGCACTTTTACTGAAGCTCAGCTTTACCCCCACAGACAGCAGTGCAGGCAGATGGGGAACGGGGTTTGTGATTACTTCATAACAGCTCCTCTCTGCAGCTCCCTCTACCTCTGACTTTCTCCCTGGTCAGGTGTGAGGTCTCCATGGGCTTTGCCTTCCTCCAGGATCTATCCCAGCTCTGACATCGCAGTTCACGTACTGTGAAAGCAACAAGCTGCTTCAACATGGTCCTGTCAAAAGACTGCAAGGAAACTCTCTGCTCTGGTACCTGGAATACCTCCTCACCTCTTTCTTCTTTTCTTAAAAACGAGTATTGTTTTTCTAGATGAACATATACATTATGCTAATATGGGATAGTATTTCTTGCATGGGGAAAAAGGCTGTTGCTTATTTGCTATAAAGACTATGTGAGACTTGAAAAAGAAAGTTGCAAAATTAATCTCTTTCTTACTGAATTTCTGTGTTGTGGTAGAGATAAGGGAAATATAATTTTATTACTTTTCTACCAATAGCTTACAGTGAAAACTAATACATTGCCACATGTGTCTATAAATTAAGGAAATATGAGTGCTTCTTTCCACCAGCATGCTTTAAGTCTGAAGACAAAGGCTTATTTATACTTTTTAATGAATGAATTTGAGTAAAAAGCCTGGACAATGCAGACTTCACATTTTAGCCTTATATTTTTTCTCCTGTTATCTATTCTATTATATTAGATTATCTGAAGTTTGCTCTTGTGCAGAGAAAATGAGAAGTTTCACATAAAAGGGTATGAAATTTTAAGGAACAGAGAAAGGAACCCTGGGTCCTAAACAAATTTTACCTAACACCAGGTACTTACCTGACCTAGGCCTTGCAGGGAAGAGGTCAGCATGTGCTGTGAGACTATTACAGACCTCAGATGGGTTCATTGGAGCCTGTGAGTTTCTTATAAGTTCCTTCATATTAAAAGGATATTATTGCATTAAAATAGAACATCAGGCAACAAAAGGGTGTTCACAAATCACAGAAAGCTAAGTGAAATATACCAGGGGAATTTCACCCTATGCTGGAACATGTAACTGTTGATACTGCCTGGAAGATCAAATAATGCTCCAGAACTCAGCTACTTTTTATTCTGGAAAATGAAATCAGCAAACCAAAACCAACACAAAACAAAACAAAACAACAAACAAAAAAAAGCCAAACAAAAAAACCCCCACCAAATAAACAAACAAAAAACAAAATAGGGAAACTTCCCCTGAAAATGTGAGGTAATTCAGTTTACATGTGTTTATGATACTGAGCACCTCCTCTCTGCCACCTATCCAGTGCAGAAATTGACAGAGACCAAAGAATTTTATTCTAATCCACCAACCCATGAGTGACCAACACAAGTGGTATTGTCAATGAACGAAAACGGTGAAAGACATTTAAGGCGGATGCACTTCTCCAAATGTAGGCATCTACTATTGCATGAGGTGCCCTAGGATATCAAAAGAATTCACGTAGAGCTGCTGAGTGTGACGTGAGACATTGGCACTGCTGTGTCCTTCTCAAGTCACAGCAGAAACCACAAGACATACTTGGGGGCGTACTGGATAGTACTACATATCAATGTTCAGGAAAATTAGTGATTGTTTGTGTCAAATGAATATTCAACAGCTCACAAGCTGAGGGGAAAAAAAATCAAGTAAGAATTTTGCAAGATTTGAGAAAGTTTATTTTACAAAAGTGATCCCCAAGGTCTATTTTAGGAGTACATCCTAACCTATATTTTCAAGAGAGGAAATCAATATCAAACCTGATTTCTATGCCTTTACATATCGCATGCAGAAAAAATACTTTTTTATCTAATTAGGTATATAACAGCGCAAATTTTTATTTGATCATTTGGTTTCTGTTGTTTCTATTCTAATGCCTTTTTCTCCTTCTGCGTTCCTATTTTTGGGAACAGTGCACATTATTGTCTTCCAGAACAAGTGTAGACCTACTCTTTGATTCCTAGCAGAAAATTTTTAGGATATCAGACTTTCTTTATGAATCAGTATCTTGAAATCGGCAAGAAATCTTGCATTGTTGCAGTATGAAGAATTAAAAGGTATCATTAGAACGGTCTAGCCTATGAAAACTATGAAACTAAACAGAAAATAAACTTAATGCCATTTTACTCAAACACCACTTTCTTCTACTAATTACTCTTCTTTTCTTCTGAAACCGGAATTATTCAGCATTTGCTCTTCTGACTTCATTAGTATTTATACTCTGCTTTTGAAATGATCACTTCACAAAACATTTTGAATTAGCAATGAATTATATAGACACCACATGTGAAATGCTGGTTTTATTGGACAGTCAGCAACATCGTGTGCACATTTATGAATTTTTGCTTTTGTGGTTGGTCTGTATTAATATTTGGTTGCTGATGATAACAGAAAAGCCCTTTCCCAAAAAAATCATCAGATATCAGGTTCTGTAAGAAATTGGCATGCACAAACCCACTGCTATGCCTTTTGAAATTATTCCTTTTGCCTTTACATGCAAAGCATTTGTAAGAATCATTTACCATTGTTTTGTAAAAGTCATGCTAGTGCGAACTGTGCATCACACATAATTTCTTCTTGTAAATAAATTTAATAGGATCATAGAATTTTAGAATCATAGAATGACTTAAGTTGGAAGCAATCTTAAAGATCATCCAGTTCAAACCTTCCTGACATGTTCAGGAACACCTTTCACAAGACCATCCAACCTGGCCTCGGACTCTTCCAGGGATGGGCCATCCACAGCTCTAAGCAACCCGTTCCAGTGCCTCACCAGCTTCATAGTAAAAAAATTCTTTCTAACATGTAATCTAAAACTATTCCTTTCCAGTTTCATTTTATAATATTTTGTCTGAAAATCAATTATGAAATGTATTATATTTAGGCACTTTCAAAAATCTGAGGGTTTTTTTCGCAATCTGCAAACAGTAAGAGAATGAGATGTAGCAGATCATATAGGGTATCAAGACACCTTAAACGTTATTGGTATGTATTACTTTGAAAAGAGCCAATTAAAACCACATTGCCTTAGTTTCCCATGTGCAGACTGAATAAGAACATGCTGGTTTTGTCTGTTTAGAGAACATCTGATTACTATTCTAAATACAGGGTGTTCTTAAGTCAAAGAAACTATGAGCTTGAAAGTATTTTTTGCATTATTTAAAGGACAGCTTTGAGATGAGGGTAACTCATAATTTTCACAGGTAATCATGGATCTCCATGAATCAAGAAGCCAAAACCATAGGGGTCACAGGTAGTTAGAAATATTGCCTCATGTGACTAGATATCCATTTTACTTCTCACTTTAGTTTAATATCTCTGGTAATTCAGTTATGAATAAATAACAAGACAAAATGCAACTACATTAGTAAGATGCTGTTTAGGGAAAAATCAGCAAATTATCGTTAGCTCACTGCTCCATGCTTCTTTAATGTTTCACTGTAGTATTTAGATGATGACAATGAGAATATCTTTACAATTTTGATATGTCACAGACAAAATGTTCGCTGCACAGAGATTTGTATCAGAATAACAAGTTTTGGTCAGAATAACAAGGTTTTTTTGTCAGTAGTACAGATTTGCATGTAAAGAGACCAAAAAAAGTAGAGTTATAAAGAGTAATAAAAACTACAGTTGTGAAACGACATTGGCTATTTGCCAGATGTCCACTAAAGCTACTCCCCTCCTCAATCTGACACTGAAGGAAAAAAACCCAAAAGTCTCATGGGAAAAGGACCAGGAGAGATCACTCAACAGTTACCATCTCAGGCTGAACTAGAATTGAATTGGGAAAATTAGTTTAATTTACTGCCAATCAAATCAGAGTAGGATAGTGAGAAATAAAAACAAATCTTAAAACACCTTCCACCCAATTATTCCTTATTCTCAGGCTCAATGTCACTCAGGTTTTCCTCTACCTCCTTCCAACATAGTGGTACAGGGGGATGGATAATAGGGGCTCTGGTCAGTTCATCACACATTTTCTCTGCTGCTCCTACCTCTGCTTTCTCTTTCTCCTCAGGGGGAGAAGTTCTCACACTGTTCACTTGCTTGAGTGTGGGGTCTCTCCCACAAGAGGCAATGCTCTATGAACTTCTCCAATGTGAGTCCTTCCCATGGTTGCCATTCTTTATGAGCTGCTTGCAGTGCGGGCTCCTTCAAAAGGGCACTGCCCTTCAGGACCAAACTCTTCCAGTATGGGTATCCCTCTGGACTTTGGGCTTTGGGGTACCCGAAAAAACCTCAAAGCCAAAACAAACAACGTAAGGCCCTTTAACCTGTAAATTAATTTACTGTTTTGTCCTGCACGCATCTTCAGTGTATTTAATTGCAAATGATTTGCAGCTGCTCCTGATATATAAACTGTACACATATAAATCTAATACATGGAAAGAACTTACGGAATTAGAAGTTTTATGAGTGAAGTTTTAAAATTAAATGGGATAGGGTGAAAAAAATAAATGTAGAAGATGGGGTCGTGTCCCATCCTGGTATTTTAACTCTTTACTAGTCTTGTATTTTGACCAAAACTCTCTATGACATGAATACTTGAGAAAAAGGTTTGAAGAGCTCTGTAAGACTACATTTTCTTGAAATTTGCTCTGAACTTCTAACTTTCTGCAAATGTCTTCTTAAATTCTTTGCAGTAAAAGAAGACTTGGTGATTTTCTGGTTTTCAAACCTGATATAAACTACACATTTATTATGCAAAGATGATTTTTCTTCCTGTTTCAGCTCATAGCTTTCATTCAAATAAAAGTACAAAGCCATAAAAATTTCTAATATTTATTATGTTTTCCTGTTTAACTAAAATAAAAATAGCCTTAAAAGCTAGACTCTGTGGCTCTCAGCAGTCAGTTGAGAGAACAAAAAGAAAAAAACAAAAAGAAAAAAAGATCAAAAGATAAATAAACCAGGCAAAATAGATGAGATTTTAATTCCACTTCAATATCCAAAGTAGACCAATGGAAAAAATATATGACTTAGTAATAACAAAACAGCCCTGGAACCAAAGATGTCTAACATTGATGTGTCTTGTTTTAAAAAAAATCCCATCATGTTCTGAAAAGGTAAAAAGTTTGTCAGGCATTTTCTAACTGCGTCTGGTTAGAAAATGAAAAAGATCCCAAACAGTGTATATGAGAGAGATATTGCAAGATGACATCTCCATTTAAATATTGTTTTCCTTGTACAGGATGGGAGTACATATAAACCAAAACAAAAACAAGCGCCCCTCTTCTGTTCTTGAAAGGAATAAGCCATATTGTTATCATAATTTTTTTTACCTTCAGAAGCAAAGACACGAATGGTTGGACAGGTCACTAGGCAGGAAGGAGACTAGATTAAGTCACCCAAATACCTGGAATAAACAACCAGTTTTCCTTATAGACATACTGGCCCATTGAATTTTACATATTTTTTCTTTCTCGTCTTTTATAAAAGATTATTATACCTTGTTTGCTATCAATAAATGACAGTAGATATCCGTCATATCCTCCAATGACAGCATCTAGATATCACAGTGTAACTTAATGTTGTAGTGAGATCAGCTTAGAAGACACTATTTATGGAACTTGTAATAGCATTTCCTGCAACACATGATGTATCTTTGCAGATCTGCTGTCTCAGTGTTGACCAGACCCAAACTTGTTTTCCTAATGAAATTTTACAAGGTCACAGATAAAAGTAGATCTGCACTTGCATAGGTTTTTGCTCAGTAAAAATTAAATGCACTGTAAACCTATGCAAGGCTGTCAAGTATGTAAGTTTTGTATGTTGTTCTTTCCTATTAAATTTATACCATTGTTTGTTTTTATACTTGGGGAAAAATAGGTACAGAGAGGTAGATATGAGACAGTAAAAAAGGGTACAATGCTCTTTTGAGTTGTTTCAAAGGCAAAGTTTTTATGTAGATAACTTTGATTATATGATTGCAACTTAATTATATTATAATTATGGCTATAATTACTGTTTTGTACGTTTCATTAAAGCTGCATACATTAATTGCACCTAACTTCTATTGATGAGCTTAACTAATAAAAGCAGATGTTTACAGCAGAGGAGCCTGGTTAGCCTTCTATTGCAAGGTGACGATCGTCAGGAAGCAGGCAGCAACAGAATATAATACTGGCAATTTTCAGTTTCTCATTTATTCAGTTTGCAATTTTACAATATACACACATATATATATTCAAGAACACATATTCATGGTTATACATATAAAGATATTTTTAACTTAACTCTCAGTCTGTGATAGTACAATAAGAATAAAATAGGGCCAACACTTTACTTCTATATTTTAAATGGGGACAATGGTTGCATTCTTTGTTTCAATAAGAAGGGTTAAAAACCACATTTTAGTCCCAAGTAATGTGATAGGAAAAATTTCAAGAGGGTCTAATTTTGCCTGAGTGCTTAAATTTTCAATGAAATAAATTATTAGAAACTGTATTTCCTACCCCACAACTATAATTCAGGACAGATTTCTGCTAATCAGTTATGTATGACTTACATTACACTGTGAAAAAAAATTTGCTATGCTCTTTTCATAAGACTAAGTATTCAAAGTCTAGCTAGGGAAAAGGTACATTTAATTGAAGGGTATCATGGGCAGTAAAAATATTACTGTTGCATATTGTCAGGGACAAACTGGAATCCATGAAGCTATGTCCTAAAAAAATTGAATTTAGTGTATTTTTTAATGAATGTTAAAAATATGTAAACAATTCTGTTAACCTTTATAATCTTGGTTTATATCCCTGTTCATGCTTTATTTGGTGACACAGCATGTTTTATTAAATGCATTTTCTTAGTACTTCAGAAGTTGTTGATGTTCTTATCTGATCACAATTCAGAATATGCAACCCTTACTCATCATAGTCTACATTTGCTTATCATATTGACTTTGACTAAGGCAATTTAAATAAGCAAAGATGAGCATGCCATTTTTTTTTTTTAATTTTAAGATTATATGCCACGATTTTTTCTGTGTATTGATGTAAATACTAATGGAAGATGTCTCACAGCACTTGCTCTGTTTGCTCATGAGTTGTCATTCATGATGATCAGCTGATCCCTGTATCTGCCCCTTTCAGAATTTTGTATCTGAATTGCAACACTCCATTTTAAAGAGAACATGGACATGTTCATTTCATATGACATGTAGAGATTTCTTGCAGTTTTCTGTGAGGGAAACAATGTCTTGATTCTACTCCTTATTTGGAGCTAATGGCTATGAGGAAAACTCACAGTCAATATTCAAAACCATTTTTCTGGCTCTTCAAAGCTGTGCACCAGAGAGTCTTCTCCATTTCTCCTCCTTCCTCTCAGAGGTTTTCCTGACTACACACTTATTGTCTAGGCACCTCTGTTTCTGACCATTTCTTTAGATGAAAAGTAGGTTAAGCTAGTACTAAATTAACCCACAAAACTTGAGGTGAATGAAGGAGCATTTCTGAGGCAACAGAGCTTTGAAAAATCTCAGGCAACTGAAAAGTCTGTAAGGTGAGTGAGTGTTTCTCTGTGCATTGGGCAAGAGGTGAGACAAAGCATGAGAGAGAAGCTGAGACACTTTACATGTGCATTATCAGGAGAAATCATACACACCTGAAAGAGAAACTGAAAGGGGAATTTTAAATTTCAGAAATGCAAGATGATGTTGGTATAATTTATTGTACTGGGAAGAGATTTAAGGCCCTTATATAGAACAGCCTGAATATAGAAGGAGAAGAGACCTGACAAATTCGCTAGCAGGAATTCATCGTGCTGAAATCCCCCATATGTTTGTTTAAATGTGTTTGTATATACACTGTATATTTATAGATATTAAACAAGCAATGTTAAATCAGCACCGGGGATTTTGGAGCTAGCCAAACACACAGAAAACACCCCAAACCTGTAAATTTGAAACACGGTAATAGCAAGGTGTGGACTGTATGACCTAAAAACTTATTTTCTATTTTTATTCCTCTGTGGTAAACTTGTAGCAAATTCAAACATAGATCATCCAGGAGATTTTATCTTAAATCTTTTTATTGGCCCACACATTTCTAGGCAGCTTCCACTCCAGTTGAGCTTTGGTCACACAAATCTCCCTACAATGACAGGCAGCATCTCTGCATTCCTCCAATGTCACTTGACCCTGCCTCCATTGGCCGTATGCCTCCTATTTTTTTGCCTTAGTTTCAAAAAAAAAAAAAAAATCCCTGTTCAACCAAGCTGGCCTTCTGCCTTGTCTGCTTTTGACATTTTGGAATTGCCTCCTTCTTTGCCAACACAGTAACCTGTGTTGAAAATCTGACAGATGACCCGCTATACTGTGGTCTAGCACTTTACTGAATCCCTGGACTGTGGAAAAGATGAGGATTTTTCTTGTATTTTTAGAAGGTGATTAGCTTAGGAAAAATGGAGAATCAGATTTCCTTAGAAAGATGTAGCTTTTAAAGATCATCATAGTGTAAGGATAGAAATTAAAAGGTTTGAAAAAAAAAGTTCTCCAGTTCCCATTACACTTCAGTTGTGTGCTGGAATTTATCTCACTTATCTTTAGTTCACCTTAACCAATAACCAATAAAGAAACAATGTGTTAATCTAAGCTTATTTAATTGGCAACCAAGACTAAGACCTACATCCATTCCAGAACCTCTGTTCTGAACATAGATGTGAAGCCAGATGGAATAAAATGCTTTCTACTGTTTTCTGGAGGTATTCATGTGTCTTTGTTGACTGTTTTTGTCAACAAGAAAGATGTCAATCTTAAATTGGATGTTTAGCTTTTAAGTGATGTGAAATGACTAGATTTTGTTTAGAAATTGATAACATAAATTTAATTTTCTGTGTCACATAATCTTGTGGCTTGGTTTGTTTCCAGGCCCATACTTCCATTCCATGCTGCAGATGAAGTGCCTAGTTTTTAGGGAGACACAAAGACTTCTCTGAGATGAAAATAAGGTCCAGCTGCAGAGGTTCCGGGAGATATTCCTTATAGGTGGTATGGAAAGGCTTAAACCCTTGCCACTCTGTACAGACCTTTCAGTCTCAAACCCCTCACTGTTGTGCAGCTTGCCAGGGTGACTCTGCCTGCCCCTTTGGCACTAAGCTGTAAACAAAGTGCTTTGGTTTCAACAATGATATACTACATTATTGACAATTGATGGAGAACCAGGAAGACTGATTCGGTGATCAGAATTCGATTTTACTCAGATTTTCCAAAAGTTTACACACCATTTCAGGAAGGTTAATAATTTTCCACTACAAGAATCAGGTTAAAAATCACACAGACAACTCAGACATTTTATAACATCTTTTGCTTGCAGAAGTTTGATTGAATCTCTTCTCTTCCTGTAAGCAGGTTTAATCCCATCTTCTGTAATCTTCAAAGCTCTGTTTGTTCCTGCCATGGCATCTTGGTTATCAAACCAGCTATGCTAATTAAGTCTGTTTTACCCTCTGTCCTGTGTATTCCCTCATTTCCCACTCCTGTATCAACCAAGAACACTCCTTTAATGGCCTTATTAATTAATCTCTGCACACATTGAAGCAAGCAAGGTATCGTAACTAATACAACTATTAATAAAATCATGACATGAATTCCTATCCTAAAAAAATC
>WBMY01015318.1:18953-76427 GCA_013397315.1 Donacobius atricapilla | reverse complement strand
GGATGGGATGGGATGGCATGGCATGGCATGGCATGGCATGGCATGGGATGGCATGGGATGGGATGGGATGGGATGTCTGTGCCCATCTGAGGAGGCCCAAGCAGGGCTTTGCCATCCACTGCCGATGTTTTGGGGTTCCAAGTGTGGATGAGCTCCCGCTCCCTCATGTCCGGCAGGAACACACCCAGGGCAGGTTATTCCAGTTGGGAAGTGCAGAGGGAAGACTGATGCTGAGCTCAGCCTTGCTGGGCTCCAGGGAGTCTCCCCATCCCAGGGGGCTGCGGGAAGGAGGCAGGAGGGTGGCACATCCCACCATCCCAGCCTGACTTTCCTCCAGGAACAGGAAAGACTCCTCTTCCTTCCAACCTCATCCTGAGTGTCCCACCCCTTCTGGGCGCCATCCTGCTCTGGGGAACTCCTCCCTGCGTGATTCATCCCGCCGGGATCCCCCTCCTTAGCCGAGTGTCACTGGCTGACGCAAATCCTCCCACCCCAATCCCAGGTGCCGGATTTAGAACGGCTCCACCGGCGGTGCCAGGGAGGATCCCACAGCCCGGCTGCCGGCGGGAATGGGATGGGGATCCATCCTGGCGGAGCTGGAAGTGTAAATCCCACGGAGGGGTGTGAAGGCTGGAGCTGGACGGAAGCGGGAATGCAGGCACCCATCTTGGAGATGCTCCCACTTCCCTCATGCCAACACTCTCAGCAGGGATGGGATGGGATATGGGGTGGGATGGGAAGGGAGAGGATGGGAAAGAATAAGATGGGATGAGAAGGAGTGGGATAGAATGGGATGGGCCACTATCCCAGCACACAGGAGCTGTCCATGTGGAAGCCCCAGGGCAGCAGCACGAGGCAGGGGCTGGAGCAGCTCCTGGAGAACTCTGGTAAAATCCCATTCTGAATCCAGCCCTTCCCGAGTGGTTTTCCACGGGGACAGATGTGGGTCCCGAGGTGGGAGAATGGAGCTGGGGAACGGAATCTGTGGAATGCAGCCCTGGGAATGGGTGTGGAGGGCCAAGGGGAACCAATGGAGCACTGGGATGTGCTGGGATGAGAGCATGAGGAACTCTGGGATGCACTGGAAACATCAAGATCCCTGGGAAGAGCACCAGGATGCACCAGGAGTACCGTGAGCCCTGGGAATGGTGGGAGCACTGGAATGCGCCAGGAACACGGAGAACCCTGGGAACAGAGGGATTTACTGGGAGCACTGGGATGCACTGGGAGCATGAGGATCCATGAGAGGGATGCTCCAGGAGTACCGGGAGTTCTGGGAACAGAAGGAACGCTGGAATGCACCGGGAGCATTGGGATGCCCTGGGAACATGAAGATCCATGAGGAGCAGGGATGCCCCCGGAACACCGGGAACCCTGAGAACAGGTGGGATGACCGGGAGTTCTGGAAGCACCAGGACCTCTGAGGGTACAGGGATGCTCCCGGAGCACTGGGATGTCTGGGCACAGAGGGAGCGCTGGGATGCAGCGGGATGCAGCGGGATGCGCCGGGAGCCCCGGGATGCGGCGGTGCGGTCTAAAAGCTCCTCCTCGTGGCTCCCGGGGAGAACTACCGGGAGAGGCCCGGGATACACGGGAGAGCCCCGGGGCACGGGCCGGGCCCAGGCGCCGGGACACGGAGCGTCCCGGCATCCCGGGAAACACGGGGAGACGGGAATTTTCCGGGATGGAACGAAGATCTCCCTGTCCTCGCAACCACCTGGGACGGGACGGGGCCGCATCCCGGCTCACCGGCCCTGGGAGCGCCACCGGCGGGGCCCACTCTCCGCACAGAGCCGCCAACCACCCCGGAAAAACCCGGAGCGCCACCGGGATGGGGGGATTCTGGGAAGGCTGGGTGTTAATGCATGGAATGTGATTTCAGGCCACGGTCCTGGTTGATCCAAGTGTGGGAGAGAGGCGGGAGTGGAAAATCACTTCTGCTGCGAGCAGCAATTCCTTTATTTTTCCTTCTGCTGGCGAAGGTATTGAAAATGAGAGGGAGAGAGGAGGAATGGGAACATCCAGGACCCTCAGGGCAGCTGCAGCTGTGCTTCCAGAGAGCTTCCCGCGGATGGGCAAATGGATTGCACCGTGTGCCCAGCCCAGCAGCCTGCTGCTCCTCCGTGGGAGATGCCCCTAAAGCCGTGGGAGCGCCCAGGAATCCCTCCTAGGGAGCAGGGCCTGGCAGTGTCACAGGGATGTCTGGAAAGGAGGGAGCAGACGTGGGATTGGGGTTGTTTTTTTGGCAGCCGGTGGTGGGGCTGTGCTTCGTTCATCACCTTTCGCGCCTGATCCAAGCGGGATGTGCCACCACTGGGATCACTCCCAGCTCTGTTATTCGGGAAAGGGTCCCTCCCTGTTCCGTGCTGTGCCCTCCAGTCGAGCTCCACAAGGAAAAATCAATACCTGACTTCCAAAAAAAGCGGCTGGCAGTGGTGGCTTTTTATAGCAACCTGTCCCATTTGCATCCTCCCTCAGCCCAGGCCCAGGGAGCCCGACCTCTGGCTAAATTAGCTGCGAATTCCCAAGGGAAACCGCCTTGGAAAAGCAGGAAGGCAGCTTGGCTGTGCTGGAATGTTCTACCGCAGCCACTCCATCCATTGTTCCTTGCTGGCCGTGGTTTCCACAGGGAGGAAACTCCCCCATGGGATTGTCCCGCTCCTGCAGCATGGCTGGGCAGTGGGATGGGGTGGCTGCCCGCAGTCCCAGCCCCTCTTTCCCTTGGGATTGCTTCCCAGAGGGAAAAAGGGATGTGGGGAGGAGGAGAATCTGGGGCTGCCCCCGGACAGGGAGCTCGTGCAGGGTGCAGGGAGAGGGATGGCTGGAAAAACCCTGGGATGAGGGGATGCTGGCCCCCTTCCCCTGCAGAAATCCCACTCGTATTCCATGGATTGTGGAGGTGCCGAGGCAGACAAGCAGAGCACAGGGAATATTTAGGTCACAGTAAATGAGCTCCCTCATTAGAGCCTCTGGAGCTGCACCTACGCGGGGCCGGGGCGCAGAAAGCGGGAAGGAGATCTAGACACCCCTGAGTGGGAGGGGAAGATGGATGGGCCCATTATCCCGAGGAAATTGAGGAGGTGGAAGGCATGGCATTGCCAGGTTTGGATGGACAGGCCAGAAACAGAGGGAGGCTCCCCAAACACTTCTAACTCCTCAGATTTTGGGGTTCTGCCCTTGGTAAAAGCTTTTCCTGTTTTCCCTCCCTGCTCATCCCAGGTGCTGCCCATCAGCCTCGCAGCTGGAGCAGAGCGGTGATGGGATAAAAGGGGAATTAAGTGGAGGAAGGGCTCCTACAGAAGGAACGCTGGAGGTGGGCTCCTTGCTGTGCCGGTGGGATGGACGTGGGCTGGTGCTCTGGAGCTGCTGGAAGTGCTTTGGGAGAAGGTGAGTTACAACCGGGGAGCACGGTGGGGCCCTGGGAGTGGACCAGGATTTTTCCTCCATTTTCTTCCCACATAATTTTTTCCCTAGCACGGCCAGCAGGTGCAGGGAGGGGATTTTCCCCCCTCTATCCTGCTCTGGTGAAATCCCACCTGGAATGCTGTGTCCAGCTCTGGGTGCCTCACTAGAAGAAAGATGTGGAGCTGCTGGAGAGAGGCCAGAGGAGGCTATGGAGATCCCAGAGGGATGGACACAGGCTGGGAAAGCTGGGGGTGTCCATCCCTCTGGGAGAAGGGAAGGCTCAAGGGAGGCCACAAAACCCTTTCCAGTGCCTAAAGTGTCTCCAAGAGCTGGAGAGGGACTTTGGAGGGACAGGACAAGGGGGAATGGCTTCCACAACCAGAGCACCTGCATAGGTTGGATGTTGTGAAGAAATTCTTCCCTGTGAGGGTGGTGAGGGCCTGGAATGGATATCCCAGAGCAGCTGTGGCTGCCCCATCCCTGGAAGTGTCCAAGGCCAGGCTGGACAAGGCTCGGAGCAAGCTGGGATAGTGGAAGGTGTCCCTGCCCACGGCAGAGGGTGGATGGGCTTTAAGCTCCCTTCCAACACAAACCACTCCATGATTCCCTGGCTCTGGGTATCCCAGTTGGCCTCTGTCAAGGAGAAGAATCCAGCTGGCGGATTCAGGGATGCTCCCCCATAGCTGGGAGGTGTGTCAGGAATTGCTGCCTGATCCGGAGTGCAACCGGCAGCAAGAGCACTCCTGAGGATGAGTCAGTGTCCCTGAAAACCGGGCTGGTGATCCAGCAGAAAGCATTTCAAGGAGAGGCTCCTGAGAAGCTCCTCTCTGCGTCGGTGACGCGATTCCCTGGAGCTGCCTGCCCCAGCCCAGCCTCCCCCTGGTCTGTGACTGCTCCGGGGGGCTCCAAGGTGTATCCTCACCGTGTCCAGCAGCGGAGAGAGCTGGAGCTGGAGCTCTCCCAGCTTCTCCTGTCACCTCGTGCCTATTCCGTGTCCCAAGCTGGTGGCCCTTCTGCTGGAAGAATCCTGGAATGGTTTGGGTGGGAAGGGACTTTAAAGATCATCTCCTTCCACCCCCTGCCATGGGCAGGGACACCTTCCACTATCCCGGTTTGCTCCAAGCCCGATCCAAGCTGGCCTTGGAAACTCCCAGCGATCCAGGTGCAGCTCCAGCTTCTCTGGGCACCCTGTGCCAGGGCCTCAGCACCCTCCCAGGGAGGGATTTCTTCCCAGTATCCCGTCTAAATCCATCTTTTTTCTGGTTTAAAATAATTCCTACTTGACCTTCCACTCCTCCATGCCTTGGGAATGCCTGTAGTAGGGATGTGCTGGGATGAGTGGGAAGCAGCGCTGGGCAGTGACTGCTGGTAATTGGTGTCACCGTGAGCAGCTGATGCTGCTGATTTGGGGATGAGTAATTCCAGCAGCTTAATTTGGGAAATCAGGCTCTTTGTGTCTTGCCAGGCTCATTTGCAGGACAGCCCTGGCGCAGCTGGAGTCACTGTGCCGGCAGCCGGACATCTGGAATGCCGGCGTGGCCCTGGCTCTGTGCCTGCCAAGGGTGGACACAGCACAAATCCTTGGCTCTCTTCCCCAAAAAAGGGGGATTTGCTGCCTGAGGCAAAGGGGGTTCCCTCATCAGCTCCCAGCAGGAGGGGCAGAGGGCATGAAATTCCTTGTGGATGCAGAGGAAAGCAAGGGGTTTGAAAGGTTTGGGAGAGCATCCTTGGGGTTTTTAGGGTCTGTGTTTAATTTCATCCACGTCTGTGGGATCAGGCTCTCCTGGAATACTTCCTTTGAATTTTAAGGCAGTTTTGCTCCTGGGAGAAGTTTGGTTTCAGCGTTCCAGGATGAGGGACTTCAGCTTTGTGTCCTACTTGGAAATGGGCCTGGGTGACACAAATCCACCTGGCCTTGCTCCCATGGATTCCGCCAGTCAGGTGGGGATGGGACAAGGATGTGTCCATGGGCTTTGTTCCCCTGGGTCCAGGGCTGCGGAGGAGCTGGAATCCTCCTGACCCCGAGGTAGATGCTCCTCTCCAACCTCTACCACCCAATCCCTGGGCATTCCCACTCTGTGGGAGTTGAATTGGAGCTGCTGGCAAAGAGGAGGGGCTGTGACCTCCTGGAAAACTCCCTGTTGTTCTGAGGGATTGGGACAATCAGTGCTTGGTGACATCTCCCAAATACTGGGATCACCGGAAGGACAAGCTGGAGAGCAGCCAGCCTGTCCATGCTGCTGTATTCCATATCCTCCTGGCTTCTCCAGGCATCTGTTTGTTTGTGTGGGTTTATCTCAACAGCAGCCAGTGGCAGCTTGGCACGGAATCTGAGCAGCTCCTTGGAATGTGGCTCCAAGATGGAGCTGCCCACACAGCCAGCAGAATGGGCTGGAAGAGCAACTCCCAGCTGGCACTGGCACTCCTCCTCTCCTTCTTCCCTTTCTGAGAATCTCTGGTGGCCCAAAGGAAATCCAGGGGCCTGTCCAGTGTCCCTCCACCCTTCTGCAAAGCAACAGCTGCCTTGTAATGTTTCCCAGAGAAGCTGTGGATGCTCCATCCCTGGAAGTGCTCTAGGCCAGGTTGAACAGGGCTTGGAGCAACCTGGGAATAGTGGAAGGTGTCCCTGCCCGTGGCAGGGAGCTGGAATTTAGTCATCTTTAAGGTCCCTTCCAACCTTAACTGTTCTGTGATCCTAGGATTCTGTAGTGTCCAGGGATTTCCATGTTTTCCATAGTGCTGGCCTCTCCTGGCAGGGCCGCAGAGGTGCTCTGTGGCTGCAGCAAATTCCTCCTCCTCCTCTCGGCAGCAGGAGCAGAGTGGTCCCGGGGAATGGATGATCCTGTTCTTGCAGCTCAGGACTTCCCCCGGTTTGTGTGGGATGTGGGATTGCTGGGAATGAGTGCCCGGTGAAGGTTCTCTGTGGGCTCTTGGTCACTGAATTCTGGGATCCGCAGCTCCTCATGGACTTTTCAGGGTGATTTCAATCCAAGAGGTGCCCGTGAATAGCTGGGATGGGGGAGGCATAATTGTTACTTCCAGAGTAACGGAGTAATTCTCTTCTCTTACCCTTCAGAGAATCCCATAATAGTTAGGATTGGCAGTGCAGGGATAGCTTCCACTATCCCAGCTTGCTCCAAACCTCAGCCAACCTGGCCTTGGACATTTCCAGGGATGGGGCAGCCACAGCTCCTCTGGGAAATCCACTCCAGTGCTTCACTCCCCTTCCAGGGAGGAATTTCTTCCCAATATCCCATCTCACCATGCCCTCTGGCAGTGGGAAGTCATTCCTGTCGTCCTGTCACCCCATCCTTTGTCCAGAGTCCCCCTCCAGCTCTCTTGGAGACCTTTCCGGTGCTTCCTTCCTGAGTTTTTATGCCCATGGATGTGGCAGTGCCTGGGGCCAGCCCAAGGCGGGAAGAGGTTCCCCAAACCCCCCTGCTCTTCCCGTTGGATCCCTCAAATCCCAGCCCGGAGCCGCGCAGCGCTGCAGGCTTCAGCTTCGGAGCCCCACCACCTCCGCTGCCAAGGGATTCTTTCCCCTCTTTTCTTCCCAGCTCCTGCTTCCAGAGCCTTGTTTGTGGCCGTCAGGATTTGACAGGCTCTTGGCAGGTCCCCCACCCCTATGGCAGCAGCGGTTCCCTCCCTTTTCCCCTGCCCTGCCCTTCCCACGGTTGGAGACCTGTTGGGAGGGCTGCGTTTGCCGGAAAATCAACTCCCAGCCTATTTTCTTTCTTTTTTTTTTTTTTCCTGAGCCAGAAAAGCCCTGGCACACGGACGGCGGCGGCAGAAGCCAAGAGGCTCAGATGGTTTTAAATGTCAGGGAGAGGTGTAAACGGATCTGGGAGACAGCATGTCCAGGAGCCACGAGATTTCACAGACAGCAGCTCCAGAGCCAGAATCCTGCGGTTTTCCCTCTCCGAGAGCCGTGGCTTTGCCCGGTCACTGCGCTGGGCCCTGCTGGGATTTGTCCGCGGGATGGATGGTGCCCGGTGGCCTCTGGAGAAGGGGGGGACAAGGGGCTGGTGGGGGCAGCGCTGGTGATGAGCAGGAACGCAAACGCGCCTTGGCTCCCGCTGCCTCCGTGACCTTTTCCGCTCCGATCTGATCCGTCCTGACACCCGGAGCGGGGGGGTGGCAGGGGGAAGTGGTCAGCTGGGCTTGGCCGCTGGGTGCGTGCCTGCTCGGCCCTGCCACTTCCCAAAAAACGGAGTTTGGAGTCTCCGAGAGTCAGCAAGTTCCCGGTGCCAGCCATCTGTCCCACTTCCCTTAGCAACCATCCGTCCTTTTCTCCTTGGTTGAGTGTCTGAGGCGGATCCCGCCTGGCAGACCCTCTCTCGCTTCCCTCTTGGCCTCTCTGAAGGCGTTCCCATCTCCTGTCACTGTGGCACACAGTCCTGATATCAGGGCACGCTCCTCTCCCAGGAATTCTTGGACAAAGCTTGGACAGGGGCTGTTTGCTCACGTTCCTGCCTGCTGCCTTTTTTTTTTGTTGTTTTTTTTTTTTTTGTTAGCCTGATCTCTTCCAGTTCCTCTCCTTCAGGAATTGTCCAGGCTGGAAAAGACCTCCAAGCTGAATTCGGCCACCCAGCTCTGCCACAGCCACCATTAATTCACATCCCCAAATGCCACATCCACTTCAGGGTTTTTAAATCCCTCCAGGAATGGGGTCTCTGCCGCTGCCCTGAGCAGCCTGATCCAACCCTTCCACAGGGGAGTTTTCCCTAGTATCCAAAAAGAAATTCCCCTGAGGCAACTTGAGGCTTGTCCCTTGTTCCCTGAGAGCAGAGCCTGACCCCCACTGTGCTCCAGCCTCCCTCCCATCAGGGAATCATGGAGAGGGAGAAAGTCCCCCCTGAACCTCCTGTTCTCCGGGTTAAGGTAAAATTCCCTGCTGTATTTCATGGACTTGTACAGAAGGGAGCTGGGAACTTCTCCTTAGGATAATTATTCCTGGTTATTGGTCTCCAACCTCTGCTTTGCTCTGAGATCCCTCTCCCATCTGCCTGCTGGGCTGTGATCCCGAGGCCTCTGCCAGGATTTTGTGGAGGAGCTGTGCTGCAATTTAGGATTTGGGATCTCCACGGGCAGCGGTGTCTCCCGGTGAGAGCTGAGCTGCCCCCTCTGGCAGTTCAGAGCTGGGATGAAGCCAAGTGGGTTAGACAAGGCTTTGAGGTCCGGGAGAAGTGGGGAATGGCTCTGCAGCCTGGTGCGAGGAGCGGGAAAGGAGCCAGGAGCGGAGCCAGGAAGGAATTCTTAATAGGAAACCTCCGGGTTCAGTCCAGCTGCCTCCAGAAGCAAGAGCAGGATCCTGAGGAAGCAGAGGAGGGAAGGATTTGACCTAATGAAATTATCCAAGTGCCTTGGCTCCAGCTGCTGCTCTCCAGACGCATCCGACTGATGTCCAGAGACGTGGCCTGCGGGGAGGGATCGAGTCCTCCACGGAGCATCCGCGTCCTCCGTGCTGTGCCCGCATCCGACAGCAGCGCTCCAGGCTTCCTAGAGAGCCTGGGAGGCTGCAGGTGCTGCCTGGTGAGGGAGAGCTTTCCGACGCTGCTTCCCTGGAGCACTGACAGGAACAACACAGCTGATCCGTAAATTTCCCCTGTCCTGCCGCAGCCGTTCCCGTCACAGGAGGTGAACAGCCTCCTGGAAATCGGGAAGCAGCTCATCCTCCGGGTAAAAATTCCTGTGGTTCGGCATCTTGGCCAGG
The DNA here is from genome assembly GCA_013397315.1 of Donacobius atricapilla. Classification (NCBI taxonomy): domain Eukaryota; kingdom Metazoa; phylum Chordata; class Aves; order Passeriformes; family Mimidae; genus Donacobius; species Donacobius atricapilla. The sequence continues at coordinate 67,309 of WBMY01015318.1, read as the reverse complement.
GAAGTTTTGTTCGTGCCACGGAGCCCTGGGAAAAGGCCAGCGCTCCTGCTTGTGGGGGTGAAGGCATCCCACATCCCTAAAGCTCCTGCTAAAATCCTGATTCATTCCTGGGCTGGAGCTCTCCTCCCGACGGAGGATGGAGCCAAGGGCATTCAAAATGTGGGCGGGGAGGAGGAATAACACGGAGGAATTTTGGCGGGGGTGAAGCAGATAAGGAAAATGACACGTTGTTATTGCACCTGGATTAGGCAGGGCCGGGATGGAGCCGGGAATTCCAGCGGCTGCCAGTGGTGCAAACACAGCCCTGTGATTCACGGGAGCTCGGGGGTTTGCATTTTCCTCCCCTCGAAGCCTTTAGGGTTCATTTCCACACTTTTGTTTTGTTTTTAATTCCCTGCAGAACAACGAGGCTTTTACAACCTGAGGTGAAAAAGCTTGGGAAAGACGGGTTTGTCCAAGGGGGAGCATGGAGGATGCTGGCAAATGTCCTGGCAGCCTGGAACACTGCTTTATCCTCTCATTTTTCCCAAAGGAAAAGCCACCTGGAGCTGCCAGGCAGGAAGATGCCCTGAGCTTTGCTGAGCAGCGGTGAGAAACCCCAGTGAACTGTTATTTAATGGTCCTTTTCCATGGCAATGGCTCCTTCCCAGGGAGAAATTTCTGGGCTGAGGAGTCACAGCTTGGATAATGCTGGATAATGTCCTTGGGAGGGGGAAGTGCTGGCGGGATTGATAGCAAGTCTCCGAGGCTTGGCTTCCAGAGTTAGATCTCGTACCAATTTAGCAAAGCAGCTGGAAAGAGGAGTTTGTGCTCAGAATCGTGAGCAGCGAGGGCTGCGCCGAATTCCAGGATGCAACCTGCGGGAGAAATCCTTTCCAGCTTTTTCTGTGGAGTCAAACCCACCCATGTGTGTGCATGGGTGCGATTATTACGCGCCAAGAGCGAGCCCACGGTGTGGGAACCCCGAGGAGAAGGGAGGGATCCCGCTAGGAAAGTGGGTTTGAGGCAGGAAAGAGGGTTCCTGAGGAAGGGGCAGGTCAGCAGCCTGTGCAGGTGGGAATGGGAAGAGCTGTGCCCGGGGGAAGGAGCTGGGAATGTGCCAGCCTTGCTCTGCCCTTCTCACCTGCACGGCGGGACCTGGTGCTGCCCACACCTTGGGAATTTATGGAAGGGATTTTTCCCTGTGAGGGCGGTAAGGCACTGGGAATGGATTTCCCAGACAAGCCGTGGCTGCCTCATCCCTGGAAGTGTTCAAGACTAGGCTGGACAGGCCTTGGAGCAACCTGGGGGAGGGGGAGGTGTCCCTGCCCACAGCAGGGGGTGGAATGGGATGAGCTTTGGGGCCCTTTTCAACCCAAACCGTTCCAGAATTTCGTGTCTGATCCCTTCAGGATGCCTGACAGAGCTTTCCCAATTTCTGCCCTGCCTTTGGCTGGCATTCCAGCCTGAATTTGGGCTTCTAGCTTATCCCTGGATCAGCTCTCCCTAGGTTTGGCTCTGACTGGGATGTCTCCCCTCTGAATTAACTGTTCTTTAGGGATTCAGGCTCAGGGGTGGGAGAGCAGCCTGGGCCCCCCCAAATCCCTTCCCCGTGCCGGAGGAACCACGGAAAGCCAAGGCAGCTGGAGGGGGGGGGACGTTTTTCCAAACATCCGGAGCGCGGGAGAAGCCTCTCCATTAGGGAATGATTTTTAGTTAAGGTTTGAGTGATGCTGCTTCTCTGCAGAGCTGCAGCAGCTGCTCCTGCTGGGGGGACACTGCCAGCTGCTCATCCCTGCCTCGGGAGCTTCCCAGGGGCTGGGAATGACACGGAAGGTCGAGCCAGGAGGTGCTGGCTTGGCAGGGGGCGGGCATCGGGGAAGAGCAGGTTTCTGTGGAGATCTGCAGGGATAATGAAGGGTTTGAGGAGCAGGAACAGTCTGGAGGCACTGGATTAGCAGAGCTTTGGTAGGAGGTGATGGAGGCTGATGGCTCTGGAGAGCCGCGGGTGGGAATCATGCTGGGGAGGGAGGGCTGGGAAGGCACAGCCACCACAGGGATGGAAGCAAACACTGGTAATTCCAGCTTGGTGGCACGGGAATTGGGGACAGGGATGCCTGTTGCTGTAGTTTTTGAAAGCATTTCCCAAATTTTTGCTGGCAACTGCGCGGTTTGGTGGGAATTTCACATGGAGTTACGGTGGGCTGCGCAGAGGGAGCAGCCTTGGGTTGTGCCGGGGAAGGTTTAGATTGGGTATGGAGGAAAACTCCTTCATGGAAAGGGTTTTCAGGCATTGGAATGGGCTCTAGGGGTGGAGTCCCCATCCCTGGAGGGATTTAAAACCTGTGTGGATGTGGTGCTTGGGGACGTGGGTTAGTGGTAGCCTTGGAAGAGTCGGACTCTGTGATCTGGGAGGCCTTTTCCAACCTCAATTCTTCAATAACTGATATTCCCCAGAGGGTAAAAGACAGTGGTGGGGTGCTGGAATTCTTTCCCCTGGAGGGAGTGTCGGGATAATGCTGTTGTCCACCTTTCCCTGGTAGCCTGTCCCCTTTGAGAACAACAAAAACCCCTTCCTGAGACACTTGTTGCTGTCACCCCTTGGAATTCAGCCAGCTGGAACAACCCTGTGCATCCAGGGGTGATGGAGGCCCAGCCTGGTGTTCGCAGGGATTGAGGAGAGAGGAGGTGGATTGGATAACCTGGATGCTGGAATCCCTGCACGCTCCCAGCCTCGTTCAAGCTATTTCCCGTTGATTTATTGTAACCCTAATGGAGCAGCTGGGGGAAATTGGCAGGGTTGGGATGGAGGGGGAGAGGGGCTCGTTACCCTTGGAGTAACGGAGCGTCTGGCTCTGACTGGGAGCCCAACAGGAGCAGGATTTCGGAGCAGCGGGTTTGGATGTGCTGTGCCTGGGGGCGGCAGCAACGACAACAAACTGAATAATAATAAAAAGCTTCCCATGTTCCTAGCTATTCCTGGAGCCTCGTTCCTTGTCCAAATTCCCTGGAGGAGGGCTTGGTTTGCTTTTAGGTTTTGGAGGATCCTTAACCCTGGAGTCTGTTGGCTTTTTTTCAGGACACCAGGATCAGCAGGGCTGGATGGGTTCTTTGTTCATCGAATCCTGCCTGGCACATTCCAGGGGGTCTCCAGAGCTCCAAGGCTGCCTACAGTGGTCTGGACTTTTCCTGGCAGATGATAGGCAGAATTCCAAGGCTGTGGTGTGGAACAGCCCCGTGCCATACCCACGTGGTGAGGAATGATGCTCCAGCTGGAAGAACACCACTGAAGTCCCTCTCCCTCACATTCCCAAGCCATTCCTGTGCAACGAGCACAGATCCATCCAGAGGTGAGTAAGGAACAGCAATTCCTTAAGCCAGTGGGGACTTTGGAGGTTTCCTTGTGACAGGGATGGTGATGCCCTGATGGAGACGCTGCACCTGAGTTATCCACAGGGATAACCCAGCTGATGGAAGTCCGGGATGCTCTAACTCTCCTTTGCATCCCTCTGAAGGTGCAGGATTCCCAGGAATGCGTGTACATCTCCCGTGCCTTTGCCCCAGGCATTTAAACCCAGACTCAACCTTTTCCCACAGGTTGGGAAGCTCTGAAATGAATGGATTTGCTCCGGAGGCTGGAGGTGGGGAGAGATCTATGCGAACATCATGTCTTTTGTGACAGGCTCAAATTAATTCCTTAATTCCCTTAAATGCTCCTCCACTCGCCCTCTGTGTCATGACAGCGGGGAAAAAATGGGATTTCTGAGGGCATTAATCCTTCCCTTAATGCTTTAGGGAATGTTAATGCATCCAGTTTATCCAAAACATCCCGAAATTTCCTGTCAGTGGTGTCACTGCCATACAGGAGTCAGGGAACAGAGCTCCAGGGGTCACTGGGATTCATCCCAGCACTGGAGCTGGGCTATAAGTGTGGTCTGGCCCTTGCAATTTGGTGGAGCCAGGCTGGAAATGGGCAGCTGGAGCTGCTGGGACGCAGAAATCCTGAGTTATATCGGATTAATTGCCTTGTGTCCACTAATTGGCAGGATCTAGGTTGGGATGTGCTCTATCCCACCCCTCGGAAAGCCTCAGACGGCTTCCGATTGTATTTCCCTGAATAAAAGAGTAACTTCCAGTTTCCCTGACTTTTTTTCCCCCCTCTGTCTGCTCCAGGTTTTGGGGCTTCCAGGGGTGCCTGCCCAGCCGGGAGCGGATTGTGCTGAAGGGAGACCTTGGAAGTGCCACAGGCTGGATGAAATGATTTGTCGGAATGCTAAATTTGGCAGCAGCTTTTCATCCAAACCGGAGCCACTTTGCACCTGTCTGGGAAGATAAAGGGACTCGGAATGAGCGTGAGTGGGATTTTTCTGCCTGAACGGGATACAAAGGCCTCGGCACAAATGAATTCCAGAGCTTCAAAGCCTTTCCTGAATGTTTTTCCGCCCCTGTCAGGCTGTTTTATTTCCCAGGTACGGTGATATCACCCAGCAGACCATTTGAAGGCTGCTCCACTTGCTTTAAGGAGGAATGGGCAGGCGAGGATGTGCTGCTATTCCCTGCTGGAGCAGCTTTTCTGGGACAGGGATATTTTTTTTTTTTTTTTTTGCGGTAGGAGCTCCTGAGCTGTGTCCTTGGATGATGGCAGCTGCCGTGTTCAAAGGGAATTGCTGTCCTTCCTCCCAGAAGGGATGGTGGCTGCGGTGCGTCCATCCTTGCGAGGGGCTTTTTGCGCAGAGGACAACGCTAAGGTTGCTCCAAGGCTGGTCCAACCTCTCCTGGGACTCTTCCAGGGATGGGGCAGCCACAGCTTCCCGGTGAAATCCATTCCAGGGCCTCACCAATTTCTTCCTAATATCCCATCCGACCCTGTTCTCTGTCAGCGGGAAGCCATTCCCTCTTCTCCTGTCACTCCATACCCTTGTGCATAGGCTCTCTCCACCTTTCTTGGGAACATTTCCTGATAGGAAAGCACTGCTTTTCCATGCTGGGTGTTGAAAGCAGCACGCCAGGCCACGAAGGAGGCAGCATGTGCTGGGCTGGGTTTTTTTTTCCAGAGGGAAGGGATTTTGGGGGAGCCAACTGGCTGAGGGGGGATTTTATTGCTCCCTAAATCCCCTGATGGCGAGGGGAGGCAGGCTGGAGCCGGGCTGTGCGGGACAAGAGGAAAACGGCCCGGACTTGTGTCACGGGAAGTTCAGGTTGGACATCAGAAGGAATTCCCTCATGGGAGGGGGTGATGAGACACTGGGAAGGGGCTGCCCAGGGGGCGGCGGAGCGCCCATCCACGGAGTTATCGAGGGAATGGCCGCACGTGGCACTCCGGGCTGGGCGCCAAGCTGGCGGCAGGTTGCTCCCAGAGGTCTTTTCCCCAAGGGAATTATTTCTCGAGGGATCCTTGATCCTTCCATGGCGCTACGGGCGGCGCGGGCGCCCGTCAGGCCGCGGCGGGCGNCAGGGCCGGGGGGGAGCGCCCGCCGCCCCGCTGGGCTGCAGGCCCGTGCCGCCCCAGGGCCCCGCTCGGCCCGGCCTGCGGGAAGAGGGAAGAGGGAGGGGGATTCCACCTGCTGGGGCCTCGGGAACGCCGCCATGCCGGCCCGGGCAGGTGCGAGGCGTGACAGGTGATAGATCGCGGGTCGGGGATCCTGCGGCGGGGAGGCGGGAGCGGTGCCGCGGGATGGATGTCCAGGGAGGGGAAGCTGCGGTTGTGGGTGTGACACAGGGATTCGTGCTCCCGGCTTTTATTACTTCCCGCAGGGAATGGTACCTGACTTGAGCAACGCGGGCGGATGCTGAGCCGTGGCCGTGAAATCCCCAGATTTAGGATGGCAGGCAGCTGCAGGAGCGATATATCCTTATGAAAGTAAGGGGGATGTTGCTCCGAGATCTTGGGATGCCGCCAGGCTGCTCAGCCAGAATTCCCGCTGTGCCCAATTCGGGGAATTAGTACCTGCTGGTGTGTTTGGGACAGGCTTCAGCTGGCACTGGGAATATGGGAATAGGGATTGCCGAGCCTGGTGCACGCCATGGTCCTTAGAGCCTGCCCCAGGTGGGAAATCACACAGTGATTCCCAAAGGTGGGATGCGTAAACACGGGATATGAAAGCAGCGAAACTCCGGGGAATGGGTTTTAAAGGAAAGTATCCCAAGGTGGGAATATTCATCTCCCCCCCTGCCCCCGGGTGAAACTTAGTGGGGATGAGTTGCTGCATCCTCCTGGCTGGACAGGGCGAAGCATCCAAGTTTTTGTGGTCAGGCTGAGTGTTCTTAAATGGGAGATAATGAAATTGTGGGAGGCGGCTCTTGGAAAGCTTCGGACTCTCCCTGACGCTGGCATTGGCATGGCTGAAATGTGTATCCTATGGACATCGCTGGAAAAAGCTTTCCGAGTGGGAAACCTGAGCTGTCTGTGGTGCCAGGTGTTGGTTTTCAGGGTCATAAAAGTTGCACGGGGTCTTAAAGCTGCTGGTGAGATTCCAGCAGTCCCCGCTTGGACTGGGAATGGCTGAGGGGGTCAGGAGTGCCTAACAGGGACAAGAGACTTGGAAGTGCATGTGTTACATGGTAAATTATACAAATAACCTGGAATTTCTGCAGCCAGAACCCTTCAGCAAGGAGCAGGATGAAATTCCCCCTTTAAAGGGGAATTTAAATTGGATATTTGGGAGTTGGCAGCTCTGCTTCCCAAAATTTTACTCTGGAGGGTCACAGTCAGGGAATTGAGGATATGGACTATGTACTGCAGGTACTGATTTTGTCAGAACTGACCTGAAAAAAAATCTGGATTTGACCCAAATTCCAGTTTAAATGGAGACACTTGGTACTTTTTGCCCGCTACCTGCACAGCCAGATCCGAATCCCCGAGACAGGGAATGCTGTAAATCCCTGGCAGCTCCGTGGTTGCTGGGAAAAGGGCGGTGAAGAAGGGAAACTTCTCTGGACTGTGTCCACCCATTCCCTTTCCAGAAGGCTGGGAAAGAGCAGTTGTGCAATGATGGGATTTAAGGGAAGTGCTGTGCCAGGAAGAAGAGTGGGAAGGGTGAAAATGCTCCTCCCAATGATCGAAAAAGTGTGTGTGGGGGAAAAAAAATCCTAGGTTTTGGAAATTTTGTTAAAATTCCCAGGACAAACAATTACAGTCACCAGAAAAAAAAAAACAAACGAAAAAACAAACAACAAAAAAACCCCACACCTGCTTGGGTTTTTTTTGGGACTTTATGTGGGAATCTCAGTCCCGTTCCTTGTGCTTTCCCTCCCCTTGAAAGTTAATTAATTGGGAGCTGGCTGCTCCAAACGAGGTCACTTGGGTTTCAGAGCTGCCGTATCATTGTATGGATTTGCAAAATCAGGATTTAAGGCTTGTGCGCCTTAGAAATTTTTCCTTAAAAGTGGCATAATCCTGGTTTTTGGGGGGCCTTTTCCAGGCAGCTGGAAGGATGTAGGGAGGAAAAGTGTTCAAATCGAGGGTGTAAAGCTCAGGATGCTGCTCAGCTTTGCATGCTGAAGAGTTTGGAGAAGCTTCCAGTCATTCCGAAGTCTGGCTGACGTTTATCAAACTTCCTTGGACTAAACCAGCAGGAATTCTTTTCTGTCCCAAAATCCCTGTCCTGTCTGAAGGGTTTTTTTTTTTTTTTGGGGAATTAAACCTTTGTACCTCCCCTAGACCACGCACCTTTATTTTGGGGAGCCTGCACCCTGCTTTTCCTCCCTTCCCATCCTTCCATCTTTCCCAAATAAATGACCCTTGGTTCCACCTCTGCTCCCGACAGTGATCCAGCTGATGAATAAGAACCCCCCGAGCTGGATTGAGCCCTGGAGTTCGAGGAATTTCCAGTTCAAGGCACAGCAGTTGAGATGGGGTGAGTGAAACCGTTTTAATCCGCTCTCGGAGCTGCAGGGCTGGAGTTTTTCAGGAGCTGGGAGTGGATGAAAGTGGCCTTTGTGCCACGGGAAGTGTGACAAATGGACTTTTGTGGGATCTGCGGAGAGCGCCGGGATGTTTATTCCTGCTGGGATAGATGGGAGTCAATCAGGCTCTTCACTCCAGGCCAGTTGGAGCTGATATTTTTGTTATTCCGTCCATGATATTGTTCATTTTGCCGTGTTTCTATGCATTATTGTCTGGATTTTTAAGGAGAAATCCGGGGAAAAAGTTCTTGAAAATTTGCCAGGTGCGGCATCTGCCCAGCTTGGAAGTTTGAAACTGGAAGAAATTAGAATGGTTTTCCAGGTTTTGATTGGAAATGGGAAAGTTTGCCCTGCTGAGGAATGTTCTGCCCTGAAATATGGACAAAAATGCTGCTAGACCCTTGCAGGGGGTTTGGATACAGGATGTAATTCCCACAGAGTTTTAGGAAAAGTGTGCCCTGTAGCTTCAAGCATCCCTCCTTCCTCCTTCCTTTTCCTTTCTCCCCTCCTTCCAGTGGAAGGCACGTGGATCCCTTCCTTCTGGATCTCTTTGGAAAGATGAAATAAAAAAGCTTTGGATTATTTTTCTCTTCCTTGCAGCAGAAGCTGGAAATCTGCATGGCAGGCAGAGACTGCCAGGAATTCTGTCCCAGGCTCTTAATCCAGGAGATTCTCCTTTAACTCAAATCCTTCTTTAACTGCCCTTGTGCTCCAGCAGATCCCTGAAAATCCTCATCCTGCCCTGTCCACTGGCATTTCTCCCTCTCCTTGAGGAGTCTTCTGAGCTCCTCTTCAAAAATCTGTGGAATTGCATGAAAATTCCTGGCTTTTCGTTCCCTTCCAGCTGAGATTTTGGTTCCTGTGTGTTCCCTTGGTGCGGAATTAAAACGAGTGGGTTCCTCAGGGATGGCTTTGAGCTCAGTAGGAATTTTTCCCTGAAAACAGGGTACAAGATGTAATGTAGAGCCTTGAATTCCAAGTTTTCCTGGTGTTTTTTGCTTGTCCTTTCATAGGGAGTCAGTGGCGAATATCCCAGTGCAACTCACTCGTAGCCATCAGTAAATATGAAATGCCACCTTAAAAGAGCATTTTCCACGACCTTTTTCCTCTGGAACATGTTTCCCTGGGATTTCTTGGCCCGGAGGTTTTATTATCACCACAGACCTGAGTGATCCCGAGTTTAGATCCAGGCAGGCTGCAGGACAGAGTCCTTATCTTTGTTCTTTGGGAGTAAAATGCTGAATATCCCTCAGGCCACCTTAAAACATATGGATAATGGGAAGAAACAGGAAAATTCAGGACATTGCCATTATAGTTTGGCGCAGTAAATAGAAAATGGGGAGGTTGGGATGGGATTCAGCCCTTTCTTCCCTGGAAGGTTCCCATTTGGATGTGTCCTGCCCTGCCCCACATCTGCTGGAAGTTGGAATTTCCACAGCTCTGCATCCTATTGGGATGAAATTTATTATTCTGCCATGGCTTGTCTTTGCAGCCCAGGTCCCTGGTGTTGACACAGCCTGGATGTATTTTTGGAATATGGATTTCGGCTCCAAACCGGGAGCCTCTGGAGGCCTGGCTTTTCCCACTGGGTCTGCTAAATGATCCTGCAAATTGATGCTGTTTTCTCCCGTGGGAAATGAACTGTTTCACCTCCCAGAAAATCAGAACAAGGCAGGTGCTGCTTGGGAGCTTCCAGCACCTCAGCCAGCCAGGGTTTGTCCTGAAAAAAAAAAAGTGTGTCCTGCTCTGCTTGGCCTGTGGTTAGAATCCTGGAATCCTGTCAGGGTTTGGGTTGGAAGGGGCCTTAAAGCTCACCCACTGTCCCAGGCTGCTCCAAGCCCTGTCCAGCCTGGCCTCGGACACTTCCCTGGATCCACAACTTCCCTGGGCACCCTATTGCTCAGTGATATCCAGATCCCAAAAATGTTCTTCATTTTACCTCCGGGTCTAGCCTTTGGAAGCACGTTCCCCTTTTTGTGACTCCGGGGTTTTTTTCCGGCTGATTCAGTTGTTTGTCACCATCTCCATGGCACCGGAGCATCCGCTAATGACAACCAGCATTTCCCTAAATGAGAGCATTCAGGGATGAACTGGATTTTTCCTTGGAGAGGGGAAAACATATGCCCTGTCAGCGGAAGGAGAAAAACTTCCTATAAAAGCAGGAATTTGTGATTTGTGCTGCTCATTTTCTTCCCTGGATATAAGGGAAAATTTCTTAGAGAGATTCTGTGCTCTGTGGGATTACTCTTCCCTTTGTCAGTTTTCCCTTATTTTCTGGTGGAATAAGAGACTTCCATGTTCCAAAACTGGAAGGATTAGAGCTTTCCTCAAAATTCACTGACAAATCCGGGGGCAAAATTCCCTTTCCCTTTGTGGAATTGTGGTGTTAAAACTTCTGCGGGAAGCCACAGCCTGCTTTGTCCGGAAAACCTTTTTCCCCCCTCTAAATTTCGTGGCTTTTCCTGGATCAATGTGTTGCTTTTGGAAAAAAGTTCTTTTGACCCTTATAAAAAATGGGATCATGTTTTCTCCCGGAGCTCATTTGAACACATCCAGTGCCATAACCAAATTTAACTCGGTAGGAAATGGGCACATCCCCAAATCCAGCATTATCCATGGTTATTCCAAAGCCTGGAAGAGCCCGAGATAAAGCGATCTGTTGCACGTAACTCTTTGCCTTACGGAATCCCAGCTGGCGAGGAGAATTTCGGGATTCTCCAGGGCCTTGCTCTGACTTTGTGTTCCCCTTGGATGAGGGCGGAGGAATGAGGAGAGAGGCGGGTTGGGAGGTGGGAAGCACGTGGGAAGCTGCAGAAAATGCTCGGGAATGGGCGGCTGAGTAAGTGTGGAGCCTCCTGGGAATACTGGCAGAGTCGGTGAAATTCCCTTGTGAGATGGGGAGCAGGGATTTGGGGAGGGAAATCAGGAACACGCCAGTGTTGGAAGTTTCTCTGTTACCTAACGGGCGAGTTTGCAGGATGTGTTTTATCCTGGGGAAAAGGAGGCTTGGGGGGAACTTCTCATTCCCTACAACTCCGTGACTGGATGTTGCATCAGGGGAGGTTTACGTTGGATATTGGGAATATTTCTTCATGGTAGGGCTTGTAAGGCACTGGAAGATGCTTCCCAGGGCACTGGTGGAGTCCCCATTCCTAGAGGGATTTAAAATCCACGTGGATGTGACACTTGGGGGCATGGATTAGTGAGTTGATTGTTGGATTCGATGATCCTAAAAGTCTCTTCCAACCTTAACAATTCCACGGTTCTCTATGTGCAGGCCAGGCACTCCGGAGGGGTTTGATGTTCCCAACTCTTCCTGTGTCCTTTATGCCATAACCCCTGCTTTGTGTCCATGGATTTGCTGGCTCCTTTGGGTGTTTGTTCCCTGGAATCCTGGTCTCCAGCCATTTCTGGGTAGGAGCTACCGGGGTTCTCATGTTTAGCCTTTACTCCTTGGGACACACGGGGTTTAGTTTGGCCCTCAGGGGGTTGATCCCTCCAGCTTTTCCTTCTCTTTGACGGGGGGTGACAAGACAGGGAATCGAACTTTTGCAATCACGCCATCCGCAAGCCCAGCAGGGACTCGCGGTTCCGGATTTTTTGGGATACTCTTGAGGGGGTTCAGGCAGCGGAACTGATGCGAGGTGGCTTGTGACGACTCCGGGCTCACCCAAATCCTTCTGGCTCAGGAGAGCGGAAGGGAATGCGCCGTGTTTGTTCACTGGCTGCTCATCCCAAGGCTCGGATTAGTTCAGCCTCCCGCGGCAGCTCCGACCGGGCGGACGGGGTGCCGGGAAGGCGTCACCTGGGCAGGCTGAGGGAAGGGTGGAGTTGCCCGAAGGAACGTGGGAATCTCTCCAACACGGAGGATCCTGGACTGTCCTCAGCCTGTTACCTTCTTAAAACTTTGGGATGTTGTGCAGTGGGCAAGGCAATCATAGGATATCCCAAGTTGGAGGGGACCTGGAGGGAACCTCAAAATCCAGCTCCTGTTGTCCTTGGTGTTCCCAGGTGCCGTGGTATTTATCCTGTTGTTTTCCTGATGCTCTCCTCATTTTTCTTTCCTTATTAACTCTTGATTGATCAACACTTGGAAGCAGGATAGGGGTTGAGGAGAGCGAGAGGCACTTCCCACTTGTAAGAAATGAGGCCTCTCATTCCAGGAAAGTCCGGACAGTGGGGGTTTGAAAAACCAGATGGAATGGGAAGAACTCATCCTGGTTCCTGCTCCTGTAGCTGCAGGATTGTGCCTTGTGTGTGCCAGAGCTGGGAAATGCCACCCTTTGGTGTGCAAAAAGCGTGGCAAGGTGTGGTCAGAGCAATCCGGAACCTTTTCACCTGAGAGCACCTGATTTATGACACCAAAATCCCAATGTTAACGTGGATTTGTTTGGCGAACTGCTTGGCTCCAAGTTCCCTGGGGCTGGGCCAAAACACTCCCTCCTGCCTGGCATGGAAAACACAGCCCTGGAGCCTCTGCTCCGGAGCACGAGGGCTCCACATCCTCGAAAAACAGTGAGTTGGCCTTTCTGTTCTTCCAGCAGGTGCTGTTTGGTTAAACATTAATATTTAGAGAAGTTTGTTGGGTGGAGAGTGGGAGTAAATCCCCTTTTCCTTCTGGAATGCTTGCACCGTTCCAGTGTGTCAGGGCCTGGAAGTTTTACACGGACAGGATGAAGGCAGATGGATCTTCTGCCTCAGTGTCTGGAGGTACAAGGTGGTGTGCCAGAGGGTGGGATGCTGGAATTCCTGGTTGTCCAGGCCCGGAGGAGCAGGAGATCCTGTTCCCAGATGACATGACTGTTTTCTTGTACTTTAGACAGCTATCCTGGTGTTTGCTCAGCTCCTTACACCTGGCTGCAAGGGTTTTCCAAGGAATTTGCATTTCAAATCATGGCTTTTGTTGAAACTCTAGACTTTTTTGAGGAGAAAAAGTGACAAATCCCATTAGGAGTGAGGAAAAGGGGAAGAATTTAGGATTATCCAAGACTTGGTGGCCCTCAGGGCTGTGGCTGCTGCTCCCTTTTTGGAGGAGAAATGAGAGAAGTGTTTTTACCTTTCCCAATATTTATAGTAGTCCTGCTGCCAGGGCTCCATTAGACATTGCTGCTCTTGGAAAGGGAGATGAGGTTGGAAGTTCTCATGTTCCTATGGGAACAGGATGTTGCAAGGCTTGGAGTTCTCATTTATAAGGAGATTTATCAGGAAAGGTCAGAAAGGGATTTCTGACTTAAGTGGGAGACCAAGATTCCTTCCCTCCTGGTTGGCTCCTGGCTCCGAGTTTTCCCATTCCAGGCTGCTCCGTGGCATTGACATTCATTACAAGTTGGATAAGGAGATGCCCAAATCCGCCCTGCTGTTGTGTTGCTGACTCAACAGCTCAGAGCTCCATTTTTTAGGGAGGGGGCAGCACAAAGACCACCCTGGATCCTGGATGCTTGTGGAACAGGGTTAGGAACCCCCTTGGGATGAGTTTTCCAGACTAAGCTATTCCTTGAATATGTTTTTCCCACCTTCTTGGAAATAGATAAAATGTTCAGGACAGGGAAATCAGTTTGGTTTTTTTTTTTTTTTTTTTCCCAGTGCAGCTGTTGTTTAAGTAGCTCCCAAGGAATATGGGACTTTGCCCAGTCCTGTCTGCATCCCTCTTCCTGGGAATGTCGCCCCATGTGTGCTCAGAAAGGTTGGGAGGGAGAGGAAATCCAGGAAAACAGCTGCGTTATGCGAGGGAAGAGGAATTGCAGTCCCAAAGTTCACTAGGAAAATTGAAACGAGAAAAAGATGGGAGGTCAATTAAGGAAGAACTGTGGTTTCTAAACAAGTTTCCAGCCAAATCCAATGGAAAACAGGCACCTGCCGTGGGATGGGGGCTGGGTTTTGGTGTGTTGGGGTTCTGGCCGAGGCAGCTGTGCAGTTTTTTCCCTGTGGGAGCTTCCCAAGGGCTCTGCTGCCGCTGCTCCATGGCTGCATTGTGGTCAGCGCATCTGGGACTCCTGCCTGAGGGATCCAGTCCCTTAATTTGTCATAAATCTGGGATTTGGGACTTCTGCCTGAACATTGTCATCTCTTCTTTTGTAATAATGGAGTTGTCTTTTTTCACCCCTAAATTCGGATTTCCCATTAATTAGTGGCTGTTATTAGTTATGACTTGGTACTTTAATGCTTCAGTTTTCCATGTTTCCAACGCCGTAGAATGGAATTTGAATTCATCCATCCCTTTGGAGGACAGGGGAGTTTCGGCTCTCTGGTTAGAAGGGAGCTCTGCCTTCCTTGGAGCCTTTTTCCTTGGAACTATTTCGGGAACATGATTTCATCTTCCTCCTGGAGCGGGGGAAAAGCCCACCCCAGAAACGTGGGGGATTCAGAGCTTCTGTTCTTCCCTGCAGAAAATCACAGAATTGTGCCTCAGATTTCCCTAAAAATGGGGGTGTTGGATCGTTGTAGGAGGGAAAAGGGGTGAGTTGTGTGCTGCTGGTGGACGGATCTGTGTTCTCCAGAGGTCACTCCTTGCTGGCAGCCCGGAGCAGGAATGGGATTCCTGGGTGCTGGCAGCTGAGGGAGGGGTGTTAAAGAGGCAGCTCCCGCTGGATTCTTCCCGCGATTCCAACCCCTTCCCTCCTTGTTTTCTCTTGGATGTTTACCTCTGGATTCTTTGGCACCCATCCTGGTAATGCTAAATCCTGTGGTGGACTTGGGAAGAGCCTGGATGAGGGTGGAGGTGAGATTTTATCCCAACACATTTCCGAGCCTGGATTGTCCTCCCCCTGCAGCTTTCCTGGTGGAAACACAGAATTTTCCCCGTTTTGCTGTGTAGTCTCCTTCCTGGCTTATCAAGGAGAGGAGGAGGGAGGGAGAGAGGGAAGACGGGATGTGTGGGCTGCCGGTGCTGGAATTTAAAACCTCCTCATGAAAAGGGACGGGGTCATCCCAGTGTCCTTTTTCACTTCTCCAGCTTCAGGCTGGCAGCTGGAACATCTTGAAAATTCCAGCCAGGAAATCATGTAACTGAGGGGGGGTATTTTTCCTAGTGTCATTCTGTAATCCTATTCCCTTACTCCAGAGGGGTCATTTGAGCTCTTCTGCTGGACGCTGATCCCAGCTGGGAGCGAGGAATGTGGTGAAGGGAGGAAGAAACCTGTGGACACTGAGTTTTTCCAGCTTAAGGAATGCTTGTGTTCATCCTGTGCTGGACAATTCCAGGCTGGATGCTGGAGCTGGGTATCCCCTGGGTCTGTCTGCTCTGCTGTTTCCCTCTTTGCAATGAAAATAAAATCCTTAAATATCCATGGGATCTTGAGGTTGCAAAAATGGGAATGTCAGTAGTTGGAGACCCCGATTTCTTTTTTCCCCACTGGAGAAGGTGTGTTGTCTGTGGAATGTGGGAAAGACTGTCAGGAACATGGCTGGGAAGGTGTGTGAGAAGCTTTTGGAATTCTGAGAGCTGTTAGGAGTGCTCAAGAGATCCCTTCTCTGAGAGACCTTTGGAATTCTCTTGGTGTTTTGGAAAAAAATAAGCCAGGTGACAAAGTGACACTTGAGTTGTGCCAGGGGAAGTTTCAGGTTGGATGTTGGGGAAAATTCCTTCATGGAAAGGGTTGCAAAGCGTCGCAACAGGCTCCAGTGGTGGACACCCCATTCCTGGAAGGATTTAAAATCTGTGTGGCTGTGGCACTTGGGATAGTGGTGGCCTTGGCAGTGCTGGGGAATGTTGGACTGGATGATCTTGGAGGGCTTTTCCAACCTGAACAATTCCATGATCCATTTGTCTGTGCTGTTGGACACACAGAAGGTCTCAGCCTGGCATTTGGGGACAATCTGCCTCTCCTGTGGGCTGGGCGATCCCAAAACATCTCTGCAAGGATGCAGGCAAAATTCTTGTTATTCCTTATCAAAAAGACTGGGAATATTTTCCCTTACTGCCCAGAAAAGAGCTGTAGGAGATCTCAGCTTGTGCCTGTACTCAGAATTTAAGGCTGAGGGAAGGAACTGAGGGAAAAAGAGGGACAGGATTTGGATGGAGAAGAGTCGGACCCGGGCAGGGATAATTCCTGATCCTTTGAAGCTTGATTATTATTCTTTAATCAGCTGTGTGAATTACGATATCCTATTGCTCCCAGGCCTCTGAGCTCTGATCAGGGATGAGGATGTGAACTGAAAAAGTTGGAATAAAGGAATTTTTTTCTGGCTTTGGAAGTTCACTTGCCCCGGCAATAACGGAATGAGTCACCAGACTCCAACTCTGGTGCCTGTGATCACTTCCCAGCTGATTAGAACATTCCCACCAAGAGCTCTTCCGGGCATTTTCTTTTGAAGCTTAATTGAAAAGGCTTTGGATGATTGGATACTTCATGGTTAATTATAAGATAATTAAAGGAAAGTGGGGGAAAATCCACACCTGGACAAATCCTGCCGAAGGAATCTCTGCAAAGGCACTCCATTTAATTTCCAGGATGGCCATGCGTTGCCTCAGGAATGGGAGGAAAAAATTTCTTTTCCAGCAGCCTCAAACTGATTGGGCTGGGAGCCCGGGGCTTGTCCTGAAGTAGATCCCAATAAAATAGCTCTTTTCCTTATAATCCTGTTTGGATTATTAAATTCAAGTGTTAAATTCGTTTGGAATTTGTGTGTGCTGGACGAGGGGAAAGGTGGCTCCTCTCGGAGAAATCAGTTGCAAAATGCATCCCTGTGCTGTTGGAGCAGGGATCCTTCCCATTTCCTGAGGGTTGCCAACTTCCCTGGACAAGATTTGAGTTCAGTTTGTCTTTGGAAAAATGGAATTGCTTTCCAAAAGCTGTAGAATTACTGAGTTTGGTAGAGAGGGGTTGGGATCCCCTGGCCGTGATCCAGGATGTCCCGCAGCCAGGTGCAAAATCCAGGTACAGCCCTGAGATGATCCTGCTGGGATTTGCTGCAGGAAAGGTGGTGTTTTTCCTGTTCAATTCAGACCGGGATTGAGGACAGGCTGGGATTGCTGGGAATGTTCAGCCTGGACAAAAGAAGGCCCCAGGGAAACCTTAGATCCTCTCACAGTGCCTAAAGGGGTTCCAGGAGAGCTGGAGAGGGGCTTGGGACAAGGGCCTGGAGTGACAGGACAGTGGGAATGGTTTCAAACTGCCAGAGGGCAGGGATAGATGGGATATTGAGAAGATATGCCAGGTTGGGTGGGGTTTGGAGCAGCCTGGGACAGTGCAAAATGTCTTTGCCAGTGGCAGGGACTGGCCGGAATGGGATGAGTTTAAGGTCCCTTCCTACCCAAACCATCTGGAATTCAGGGATAGTTTTAGGAGGAGCACATTCATCTCATTTTCAGGATCCTCCTATCTATATTTTAGGAATCACGTGGTTGATTTAAGTTCTGGATCATCTCCTGCTGCTTCTGGGTACCTCCTGCCATAGTCTGGCATTCCCCAACTCCGGAGCTGGTGCATTCCCACTTGTGGCCAGTTCATCTTTCCTGCTCCCTGTTTGCTTTCGCTTGGGAAGGATTGTTCCCAGTTTTCTGTGGTATAACCAATTGTTAGGAACAGTCAGTTCCAATCTGTGCTGTTCAGTTCGTGCCTGCACAGCTGCTTGGAGCCAAGGAATGCTTTTCCAGGGGATTTCTTTGGCTGCAGCTCCGCTCCTGTCACGTGGGGTCTCTGATTCTGCCTCACCTCCTTTCACCTTCCTCTTGTCTGGCGTTTCCAAATGAACTCTGGCTCTGGAGCTGGAGAGGGCAGGGACAGTGTCCCTGGAGTGACAACTTTCCAAGCTCTGCTGAAGGACTCCCCCAGAGCAAAGGAAAGCAAGGAGGGTATGGAAACACGGAGAGTGGTGGCAACAGGGAGAAAAATCTCAGAATACTTTGGGTTGGAAGGGATCTGGAATGTGATCCAGTTCCATCCCGCAGCCATGGGATGGAACACCACAGGGACACCTTCCACCAGCCCAGGTTGCCCCAAGCCCCAGCCAAGCTGGCCTTGGACACTTCCAGGGATGGGGCAGCCACAGCTTCTCTGGGGAATTCATTCCATGGCCTCATCACCCTCACAGGGAGGAATTTCTTGCCAATATCCCATCTAATTCCACCCTGTGGCAGTGGGAAGCAGTCCTCATTGTCCTGTCACTTCATGCCTTTTATCCAAAGTCCCTCTCCAGCAGTTTTGGAGTCTCCTCAGGTGCTGAAAGGAGCTCCAAGGTCTCCCTGGAGCCTTCCCTTCTCCAGGCTGAGCAAGGTCAGTGTATCAGGGAGACACCAGGAGTGTCAGTTAGGGAATAAGCATGGAAACAGGAGGAGATTCCTGGTGCCATGGCTGCAGCCAGGAATGTGTGGCCGTGCCTCCTGTGGCGCCGAGTTTGCCGGATATTTGAGGAGTAGAGATGGGAATCAGCAGTTCCAACTCCGGGATCTGTAGTGATGAATCCACAGGGAGAAACAGGCACAAGGAATCTGTGTCAGGAGGAAAAAGTTGGAGTAAATATGTGTGAGTAATTCGGGGAGTCAGAGCTGGAAAACCAGAGGGCTGTGGAACTTGAGGAGATGTAAAACTGCCTTATGGAATTAAATAATTCCTGAGCTTGAAACGGAATCCCTATCTCCTGGCTCTCCCTGGGGAGCAGTGGGCAGGGCTGGATCCCTGCTGGGGGAGGGATGGGTGTTGTGGCTGCCAGGAGAGCACAGATCCCAAGGGCTGGGAGAAACTGCGGATCAGCTCCACGTGAAGGCTGTGGGTGTTGAGGAGGAGGGATGTGTGTGCTGGGTTTTGGAAATGCAGCTCCTGGAGTGTCCGAGGAGAAGGGAATGTGGAAAAATAAATATATTTAAGGCTTAAATATGACACAGGATCAGGGAAGCCTGGGCTTGATTCGTCCTTGCTTACATAAGCAAAAGGAAAAGAGGATTCCTGCTTTCCATCATAAGTCGGAGATTCGGGAAGAGTCTGGAGAGTTCCGCTTGGCAGGATTCAGCCCAGCATTCCAGTTCTAGGTTGCTCCGTTGTCTTTAGGGAAGCCCTGGATGGGTAAGAATTCCCAGGAAAATGAGAAGGAAGCATTTGGTCCATTGGTCCTGGGGGTTTGGAGAGGTGTGGGACCAGTGCTGTTTGTTCCCTGTGGTGATGCCAGCATCTTTATCCCAAGCACCAGCTGGAGGAAAAGCAGGCTGGTAAGTCCCAGGATTTGATTTCCACAGGGTGGGAATTTGGGACTTAATTCTGTAAACCTGGGAGAGCGTTGGAGCTGCATGTGCTGGACTGTTGGTGGTTTTCCACGTTTTCCTCCGCGGTGATCTCCATGTTCCTAATGGACAGTGGGCCTTTTTGGGATGGGATGAGAGAGGAGCTGATGGGGTATGGAGGGAGGGAGCTGCTCCTGGGGGTCTCCATGGGGGCTGGAATTTTAAGGTCCTAGAGCAGTAGAAGAGGTGATTTATTCCCAGGAGCAACCGCTGAGGCAGGAAAAGTTTTCCCAAGCTGTCATTTGGGTGAGCAGGAGACCTGGAATCTGCCTCTCCCTTCCTCATTCCCTCCCTCCCTCCCTGCTCCTGCTTTCTTTGGATTTGCACTGCAATTAGCAGTTTTATGGCAGCTGGGGCAGAGCTGGCAGCTTCTTATAGAAAACTGTTCTCCAGGCGGGAATAAAGCAGGATTCTTCTGCTGGGAATGCTCAGCCTGATGGTTTCTTTTACTACCAGGGCTGTTCCCGTCTGTTGAGGTGGAAGCTGCGGGATGGGAGGGGCAGAACCACATTTCTTGGGAAGTTGCAGCTGGAAATCCAGAGTTAGGCTTGAAATGATCCCTTGAGCTTAGGAAAAAGGGAAAGAGGATATTGTCCATATCCAAACGAAGAACATTTCTGGACTGAAATGCCCACTTCTCTGCTGTTGTGCATTTGAAATTCCCGCCTGGGCAGGTGTTCCTGTCCTGGCCCTTCCCCAGACAGGACTTTGGTGTTTGATCCTTGCCTCCAGGGTAAACATGGAAGTGAAAGTGGATACACTCCTGGATTCAATGTGGAAAGAAGCCCTTGGATAGCAGCAATCCTTTGGAGGCCGGTGATTAGTTCACAGGATCTTGCCAGAAAAACAAGAATTCAGGGTTGGTGTTTTATCCATAAATATTCCTGTAGGTTCCAGTTCATTGAATGAGCTTGCAAAAAATAGCTGATTCCAGGATATGCTGATGTTGGTTTGATTTCCACCGGAGGCTGGGAAAAACCTGGAATTGGGGCCAAGAAACATATTCTGCTTAATAAGGTGAAAGATTGATGTTTTCCAAGGTATTGGAAAGTGGGAATCTGGGAGGGTTTGGGGAGTAAC
Organism: Donacobius atricapilla; assembly: GCA_013397315.1. Classification (NCBI taxonomy): domain Eukaryota; kingdom Metazoa; phylum Chordata; class Aves; order Passeriformes; family Mimidae; genus Donacobius; species Donacobius atricapilla. Next base: position 47,130 of record WBMY01015318.1, on the reverse strand, counting down.
AGGAAAAGGTGAAACACAGACATGGCATTTTCATGGAATTCACAGCATTTGGGAATATTCCCTCTTGGATGTACTCCCACAGGATGAGGTCCTCAAATAAGCTGTTGGTGGCTTCCACTGGAAGTTTCGCTTGGACTTCGGGAAGTACGACCTCCATGAGCTCATCTTTGCAGGCTGATTTCTAGGAATGTGGGATACAGGCACATCCTCAGCTAAAGGAAACAAGCAGGGACACGCTGAGGGAAATAAACAGGCAGCATCAGGAAAATGGGAATAGGTCACGTTCAGGTCAAGTTTAGGCTGTTCAAAGCCATTCCCAAGGCTTTTGAGCCTGGAAGTGTCACAGATTCAGGATCGCTGTTTAATGAGGACAAATCGTATTGAGAAAAGATGCATTTGGGTTTAGATTTCCCAAAAAAAAACTTCCCGGATTGCCCTGATTCCCAGTATTTTTGACTTGCAGCTGGGCACGTACCTGCTTAACCTCTTAGTCATGGAATATGAGAAGGGGAAAACTCTTGGGATAAGCTGTGCGATGTGATGCAGAAAAAAACACAAACTGGGAATGCTGGCGAGCAGGGAGTAGCGTAAGAAGCTGGAGGCCCTGGAATTCCACGTCTTTCCCCCTCAGTGCCAGGAGGGAGGGAAATAACCACTACTTTAAATATTAGGATCATTCCTGGGAGATGAGCAGAGCCAGCATTCCCTCCTATGCCGGCAGTTGCACGTGGAGGGAACCTCTCCCCGGCGATTCCCGTGGCTCCGGAGCCGCCTCTCCGGATGTGCTTCTCCTCTCCAGCGCATTTGTGGGGAGGGGAGCAGGGAAGGAGTGCCAAGGAGTGGTGTTGACCACACAGTTTTCCCGAGTTTGGCAGGGATTTTGTGTTCTCCCACTTCTTTCGCTCTCCTCGTGTTGGCAGCGGTGGTCCCGGCGCCGCTCCCGGTGGCTTTCCCTGCATGTGACTCATCCCCAGGGAATTCCTGAAGCAATGAGTCAAGTTATTGGGAAAACTGTTTGCCCACTAGTGTAAACTAGGGAGCCAAGGAGCTGCCTGCAGGAGGGGAGAGAAGCATTTCCTTTTGGGAATGGCTGGGTTTCTTCTCCCTCTTACCCAAGGTATCGCTTCCAGGTGTGCTGGAGCAGGGATGTGCCTCCAAATTCACTATTTCACCTGGAAATTTGCTCCTTCCGCCTTTTTTTTCCGCCTTTTTGAAAAGGAGGCTGAGCTGGTAAGCATTCCAGGGTGGAGTAAAACTGTTAGGAATTTGCCAGGATTGTAGTGGGAAATAGCTTTTCCTTAAGAAATGAAGCTCCATCCAAAATGCTCCTTGTGTAAGTCCTGGTCACCTCCTGGATCTGCCGTGGCTGGCTTCATCCAGCCCTTGGAGTTTTGGCTATAAATAACCCAGAGGTTATTTATAGAGGTGTGCTTTCCAACCAGGGATTACCAAGTTCTGTGTGTACCCGTGGGATATTCCAACAAAACCAAGGATTGCTGATTCCCAGTAACTATATCCAGGGAGAATGAGCTGTTGTTCCACACCTGGGAGCAGATTTGGGACGCTGGGAGCATTTATTGTATCCATCACCTCATCCAGGTATTCCATTTGCATTCCTTACCCCATTCCAGCCAAGCTTCCCTTGTAATAGGGGATTTTATTCCCCTGTAGAACATGGAGTTTTATTTCAAATCCCACATTAATTGGGGATTTATTACATTTCCCCCCTGGCAACTTGGCCGTTATTTTTGCCAGAGCATGGAGTGGTCGGGAAGCTGCCCGTGGGCTCTGCTGGCACAAACTGTGGGTGGAATTGCGGAGCTGCTGGCATCAAGACAAGGATTGGGGGTTGTTTTTAACTCCATTCCTGGCGGCACGCTGGGGTTGTGTGGGACAGTTCCTTCTCCACTCCCAGATTCCCGAGGAAGTGGAGAAAGCGGTGCCTTCCCCTGTTTCTTGGCCAGATATTTGTGCAGGCTTTGGATTTTCCATGGGCTGACGAGTCTGGAGCTCTGGAGTTAAGCTGTGCTGCTGTTGAGGTCAAGGAGAAAAGTCTTGGGAATCTTGGAGGTGTGAGTGAGGCTTTTCCATCCCTTCCCAAGCGTTATCCTCACTTTCATTTGAGCAGCTGGAATGTCTCACAGCGATCCCTGTCTTTATGGACTTATCCCTACAAACCTCTTCCTTTATGCCCAGGGATGGTTGCTGAGGTCTGGAATTAATAAAGCCCCGTGGATCCTTCACACAGGGAAGACGTGGAAGTGCTGGAGTGTGTTCAGGGGAGGGTTTGGAGCACAAGGAGCAGCTGAGGGAGCTGGGGGAGTCAGCCTGGAAAAAATGAGGATCAGGAGGGATCTTCTCACTCTCCACAAATCCCTGGCAGGAGGGTGGAGTCAGATGGGATCGGGGTCTACTCCCAGGGAATAAGTGGCAGGATGAGAGGAAATGGCCTCAAATTGCCCCAGGAGAAGTTTAGGCTGGATATTAAGGAAAATTCCTCAATGGAAAAGGTTTTAAAGCACTGAAGCAGGCTCCAGTGGTGGAATCCCCATCCCCAGAGGGATTTAAAAGCCACGTGGATGTGGCACTTGGGGACATGGGGTAGAGGTGGCCTTGGAAGCGCTGGAGGAATGGTTGGACTTGATCTTGGAGGGCTTTTCCAGCCTTTATGGTGATTCTATGGACAAATCCTGGCCCATGGTGCAGGGATGTCACTGGATACCCAGTGGGGAGAGCTGTTGGGATGTGCAGTGTCCCTGGTTTGTAGGACTGGGATCCCTGGCAACGGTCTCAGAACTGGTCCCAGTTGTTCTGAGGAGGTGCATTCCAAAGTGGAGAATTTCCTTGTTTCTCTTTGATTCAGTGAATCCCTTATCCTGCTTTTAACTGGGAACAAGAGCTGGCACCTTTGCGGTTTGTCTATCCTCTTGCACTAAATCCATTAAGGTTTGCAAGATAGTCCCAATTTTTCCTGAAAACTCCACTGCTACGGTCAAATCCATGCCAAGGAGATACATTCTGGAGTCTCCTTATTAAAAATGAATCATTCCCAATGTAACAGGAAGGGGATGTCGTGCATGCTTGAGGGGAATGTGGGATTCCTGGGACCTGTTTCTGCCCAAGGCAGGGGAGTTTGGAGTTAAGGAAAAAGGGGATGGATTTAACCAAGGAGAACATGCACCTCGATGTGTTTATGGCCAAGGGGCTTTGGGAAGGAATTTGAGGGAGGAGCGAGCTGGGATGGAGATGGCTCAGTGCTGGGAAGTGGTTACACCGATCTTGTGTCCCTCACCATTGCAGTTACGAAGGATTTATTCCAGGTTTTTGGGGTTAAGCTGGAGGGCCAAACAGGCAAGTTCTTGTTCCCGTGTTTTGAAGGTCAGTTGATACTCTGAGATTATTTTGGGAATTTGTGTCAGTGGGCAGCGCCCGAGTTCCAGATCCAAGCTGATCCCATTAGTTCTGTCCCGATGACATTGTGGAGGTGATTGTGGTGCCATGGCCTTATCCCGAGGGAGCTGCATCCAAAGTATGCCAAGCCACAGGAGGCTGTTTGAACCTTTCCTGTCTCCAGGCTTCGTTCCCTGGCTCTGCCGCTGACTCATTTTATTCCCTTCTCCTTGGAAAATGGGAGATTATCAAGGAGAATCTTCAAAGTAGTTGTGAAGATATCCCCAAATTCTAATCCCCCTTGGTTTTTGCCATTAATCCCTGCCTGGGGTTTCCTTAAAAATATGGCTCTTAAATGTTTCATGAATCTAAGGAATATTCCTTAAAGTGGAGATCTGTTCCCTTGATCACCCCTGGTGAGGGCAGAGCTCTCCTCACAAGCTTCTGGCAGCTGCTGTGCCTTCTTCCCCCTGGGAAGAGCTTTCCCTGCAATTCCTGCAGGCACTGCTTGCAGCAGATACTTCCTGCCCCTTGGAAAAGGCAGGAAGGACTCGCCTTCCTTTGGTGTCATGGAATCTGTCCCCTCTTGGGATTCAATCCTGGAATGGTTTGGTTTGGAAAGGACACGGAATGCTCATCCCATTCCACCCCCTGCTGTGGACCAGGATACCTCCCACTATCCCAGGTTGCTCCAGGCTTTGCCCAGCTTGGACTCGTCACTTCCAGGCTAGAGGCAGCCACAGCTTCTCTGGGAAATCTATTCCAGGGCCTCTCACAGGGAAGGATTTCTTACCAATATCCAATCCAAACCCACACCACGTCATTGGGAAGGCATTCCCCCTTGTCTTCCACTCCATGCCCTATTCCAAAGGGTCTTTCCAGCTCTCTTGGAGCCCTCTTAGGCACTGGAAGAGGCTCTGAGGCTCCCCGGAGCCTTTTCCTCTCTGGGCTGATCCATCCCAGCTCTCCCAGCCTGGCTCCAGAGTGGAGCTGCTCCATGCAAATTCCTCTGGCCAGCTTCAGGACATTCTCTATGGATATAACCCCATCCCCCTTCTCCCTGAAAGGCGAGAACAATTCCCAGATTGTGAGGAACCAACTTGGAAACAGAAAGAGCCTCATTTAAAGCCCTTCAGAACAGCTGGATGGGGCCTGGTGGAGTTGGATCCAAGCTGGAATTGATGATTTCCATCTGCTGGTGGGAACGGGAGGGTCCTGGGAGCTGCAAGGGAATGATCTAGCCTGGAGTGGGAAGCCCGTATTCCATGTGGGACATGTTGGTGAGGGAAGGAAGTATTTGGGGTGACTTGATGGGTCCGGAAGTCCATTGGTTAGGGAAGTGAACTGTCTGTTATCCTGCGGAGTGAAACAGCAGGATGCAGCAGCCATGCTGTGCCCTCCGGACAGGAGTCTCCAGCACCTGGGCAAGGTGACCTGGATGTGCTCTCAGGGAGAAGGGAAGCGCCTCTGCTCCGGAGCAGAAAATCACTCGGGAGGAAAAGCTGCTGTGGGAACTGCCAGGGCAAAAAAAGCTCCTTTGGTTTCGGTTTTCCAGCTCCATTTCCCAAGAAGTTGAGCCGGGAGCTGGCAGGCCTGGGCTTGAATTTTCCAGCAGGACAGCAGGTTAGGACCGGGACATTCTCAGGAAACATGGTGACATTTTGGCCAGGAAAAAGGGGTCCTGGAAGGGGCAACATTCTGGGACACAGTGCTGGGTTTCTGTGGAACAGCAAACTGCTCTGTCCTTTAGCAACACCTGCAACCATCCACTGAGACCTGCAAATCCAAGTTTTGGGGGGAATTCTGTAGCCCTGAGCAGTGAAGGCAAACATCTGACTTGTTTTAAGGGAATTTCCTTGTGTGAGTCACACTGGAGGACTCTGGAATTTGCAGAGGCCAGCTGGAAGAGGGTGCTGGCAGAGATGAGGTGGGATTGCTTTGTCATACCTGGGTCTTGTGAAAGTGCCATCAGGTGCCTGAGGGAGCAGGTAGGGAAGGAATATTGGGATAGCAGGGCTTCCTCCATGTGGACTTCCCCAGGGATCTGGAGAGGGAGGAAAAACTACCAGAGATCCAATTTCAGCCTGGGTTTGGGCTCCCATCCTTTGCTCTGAACAGCAGGAGGTTGGGAACCAGGGGAGGTTTTGGGGTGATGGAAGTGGGAATGCTGAGTTAGCCTGTGGATGCAGGGATGGGGAATTGCAGGGGGTTGTGAACCTGTGGATGCAAGGATAGGGAATTGCAGGGAAGGAGATTTGCAGAGGGTTTTGAGCCTGTGGATGCAGGATTGGGAATTTGCAGGGGATTGTGAACCTGCGGATGCAGGGATGGGGATTTAGAGGAGGTTGTGAGCCTGTGGAAGCAGGGATGCGGAATTATAGAGGTTTATGAACCTTTGGATGTAGGGATGGGGAATTGCAGGGGGTTGTGAGCCTGTGGATGCAGGGATGAGGATTGCAGGGGGTTGGAGCATTGGGCTGTGTGGGTGCCTCGGGAATCTGTGATTCTGGGAGCTTGGAGCAAATCCTGCCTGGATTTGGGTGGAGGGAGTGGGTGACTCTGGGGGTGTTGCTGTGGTGTGGGTGGGCTCCTGGCATGCAGGATCCAGGCACAGCCTTTTTCCTTCAGCTTTATTTCCTGGTGTACTTCTCCCTAAGGAGGCTCATGTCAGATGGGATGGGCTCTTGGATTAGCCTGAGTCTCCGAGGTTTAGCTGGAATGTTGTCTCACTGTAGCGTTTTTCTCTCTTGCTCTTTTCCCTAAGCCTTTCCCTACAGACAGCTAATTCTCCCCTTCCCCCACATCCTGTCATAGCCCAGAGCATGTCACAAGGAATTAACGGCTGGAAAGGCCGGGAGAGGCTCCTCTGGAACAGTCTCTCCTTTCTGTGCCCGGGGTGGCCCCCTCTGTGTGTCCCTTTTGTGTCCCATCCAAGTCCCCTCCCCCTGGCCATTCACTGGAGCGTCCATGGCCAGGAGCCTTTCCCAGCCTGATGCTCTGGCCGTGTCCGAGGGCTCCCGGCGATTTCTCCATGGGAAGAGGGAGGAGGTTTGTGCCGCTCCAGGGTTTTCCTCCTCTCCCGGCTCCGCATCTCTGACAGCATCGCCCGCTCTCTCGCTCCCAGTCCTCCTTCCCACAATCCGCACACGATCTCCTCAGAATAGGGATGATGTCACTTCCTTCCAGAGGGTGCTGGGGGGTGTGGAAGGGGGGAGTCACGACCTCTGGCTCTCGGCATTCCCGCTGGATAAATGAGGTGCAGGGAGGGAGTCGCTCTGAGGATGATGCCCGGCTCTGTCGGCTGGCAGATCCCAGTTCCCACGCCGCGCTTCCCTTTGCCGAGTGGGATTTTCAATGGCTGCAGGAGGAGTTTGCTGTTCCCTCCTGAGCTGGTGATGCCTGTCTCCCTGGATATGCACTTTTCCTGAAATATCCTTCTGGGAGAGGAGGATGCACAGCGGCTGGACCACATGCCATGTAAGATTCCTGCTTCCCTAGATCTTGCCTGGCTCCAGGGGACTCCTTGTGCATGTGCTTCCCTTATTTCAGTGTGGGGAGCTTGGTGCTGCTTGTACTGAGATTCAGCTTTCAAGATCTTGGGAATGTTTGGCTCTTTCCAGCCGTTTTGGGGGCAGTGTGAGGGTTCTTGCTGTCGCAGAGCCGGGGTCAGTGGTCTCGGGGCTGTTTGCACTCCAACCTTCCGGTTCCTCTGCTGGATCATATCTTCAGCATCTTGAAACACAGTTCCTGGGATATGCTGTGCTGGGATGAAGCTGAACAGTCCTCACAGTGAGAGCTTTTTCTGGTGGGTTTTCCAGTCTCAGGCCTTCCATCGTCTCCCTCCTTTCCAAAGCAGTGGCAAAGCCCTGAATCTCCTGGTTTAAATTCGTGAGTCTTTGGGAATTAATTGGGAATGTTCCTGCCCTGGGAGCTTGGTAAGTGGAGTGACAGTTCCACAGTGAATATTCCCATATGTGACAGTGAGTGACAGGCTTCTCCGCTCTGTCCCCATCTGTTGCTGTTGGATAAGGAATCCACACTGGATATTTGTTGCCATCGTCAATATCCTGCTTCTCAAACTGGGAGAGGGTGGTGGGATCTGGGAGAGCCCAACTGGAGGGGTGGAAGAGTTCTGGAAAGCGCGTTGGTGGGATGCAGCCGAGGGATGACGGGAACGGAGCTGGGCTGGGAAGTGCTGTCCAAAGGCAGCGAGAGAGCTGGAGGTGTACCCCGGGCTTGGGATATCCCAGCTGTCCCGGGTGGTGAATGACAGGCACGATGGGGCTGGGAGGGAGCCTCCAGATGGCCAGAGGAGTGAAGGTAGAGCTGGAATGTACCCAGTGCTCTGAGTATTCCGTGCTGAGGAAGTGAGAATCCAAATGGCGTTGGAATTTCGCATTTGCTTTGTTCGTGGAATGGAGCGTTTCCTTCAAGTGAGAGGCTGGCTGCAAGCGGTCTGCTAGCTATGGAATCTCCTGGAATTTGAGGGGATTGTGCAGGTTTTCAGTAATGGGTGGCTGGAATGGGTTGGAAGATCCGTTCCAGTGGCTGTGGGTGTCGGCACAGGAGAGGAGACTCTGGATTTGGGATGTTCTGGAAGTGATGGGGTAGCCACACCTTAATGCTGGGTTGGGTTTAATGGGACAGGGCAGAAATTGGTGCCATGGGCTGTCCCAAACCCAACGTTTGTGTTCCCAAATTTAAATCATGAGCAACCTGGACTGGTGGGAGGTGTCCCAATCCATGACAGGGAGATTGATCTGGATCATGTTCGAGCTCCCTTTCACTATCCAAACTGTGCTGAAATTCTATGGATGTTCTCCCCTTTCTAATTTGTTTTACCCACAGCACTAAATTAGGGGCATCATATCCGAGTGTGGGGGGTTTTGCCTGGTGCAGGAAGTATTGCAGGTGATATTCCCTTGGGAATGCTGTTGGAAATCCTGTTGTAAGTAGTGGATGAGGACACTTTGTCCTGACCTGGCAGTTTGCCAGCGTTCACAGGAGCAAAAATCCAAGAGGACTTAGGGATTTGGAAGTGCAGCTTTGGAACAGCGTGGCCACTGCAGGCTGTGGATGGAGCACTTCAGCAGCAGTGCATGGATGTGGGAATTGGGAGATTGGTTGGGTTGGGAACTGAGATGGGTTAGTTGGGAGAGCTTGGAGCAGAGAGGCACAGGTGAGAGGTGGGACATGGAAAGAGGAGCAGGACTGATCCCACAGTCCAGAAATCCCTGGTGGCTGTGGGTAGATTGCCAAGATGCCATCCTGGATTTGGCAAAACCAAGGAAAATTCCTGGTTGTGGGTTGTGTGTTGGGCCAGGAAGGCAGGAGCAGGATAAGGTGTGCTGCCAGAGTCCCTCTGGAGCAGCTTGGAGTACGGCCAGCTGGGATGGAGTGGGTTGGCTGTGCTGGAGGAGGCTGGAGTCTCGTGACTTTGCACCGCTCCTGTTTCTATTTTCCAAAGGGTTTGGGGAGCCCTAAAAATAGGAGCACAAACAAAACTCGGGGAAGAACTGCTGTTCAGTTATCACTCTTCCACCTTGGAATTGGTCGTGCCTGTCAGGGCCGGTGCGGATGGATGCGATGGAGATGTGGAGCTGGCAGGATGCTCCTGCTGGTCCAGGGGGAGATCTCCTAGCAGCCAATATCCTCGCTGGAAGTGCTGCTGGGAGCCAGTCCATAGTTCCCCAGATGCTGCCACTGACTGTTAATGGATATTTTGGCTTCCTGAGCCAACTGGGGGGGGGGAATTGTTGGACAACAAGAGCCTGGCAGCAGGTTTGTCCGTGGAAAAACACAGTAATAGGGTTCTCCAGAGATTTGAGGCCAGCATGACCTGTCCCAAATCCCACGGTGGCAGCTCACCATCACAGCCTAACAGGATTCCAGGTAATCCCATGAAGTGGAGCTGGATGAGTTACACACCGGCTTCACCTAATACTTCCCACTCCTTTAACTCCCAGCCCTCCTTCCCGAGCATGCTGTGCCCCCTGGTGCTGGAAGGAAGGAGCTCTGGGATAAACCAGGATGGCTCTCAACTTGTGGGGCTCTCCAGAGGGGACTGGAGAGGCTTAGCAGCAGCTTTGCTTCCCTTCTTTTCCAGGAGGTGAGTGCTGTGCCTGCTGAACTTCCCGGGACCCGCCAGCCATGCCAGGGATTGTCGTGTTCCGCCGGCGCTGGTCTGTGGGCAGCGATGACCTGGTTCTGCCAGCCGTCTTCCTCTTCCTCCTTCACACCACCTGGTAAGCGAGAAGGGCACAAGGATGCTTGGAATTCACCCAGGAATTCTTCTGGCTATTCCTGGCATGGCTGGAAATTCTTCCTGCGCTTCTACACAGGGGCCGGACGGTTTGGTTGGGGCATTCCTGATGGACACCAACATTTTTCCAGCTTCTGTTTTTGTAGCTAAGCTCTGTTCCGAGTTCTAACCTAGGTCCAAAGAGCCTGACCAGTGCTCCTTGTTAAACCTCCTGTGCCACTCAAGATTTTCCGCTGAAATTTAGGGCTGTGCTGCTGTAGAGAAGCTCAGGAAAAACAAGCATGGAATCCTGGAATGGAATGGGTTGGAAGAGACCTTAAAGACCGTCCAATTCCAACCCCCTGACGTGGGCAGGGACAGCTATCACTAGGTTGTCCCAAGCCCCATCCAACTTGGCCTTGAACACTTCCAAGGGATGTGGCAGCCACAGCTTCTCTGAAGTGGCAAATCCCATGGGATAATGTGGCACGGATGAAACTGTTCAGATGGGGGGTGGCAGGGCCTCTGGATGGCTTGTGGGGATTTGGGGCCCAAATGAAGATTACTGTGCAGGACACTGGGGAGGGAAGCAGCTGTGGGGTATTCCAAGGTTTCTTTTGCCTCTCCTGCCTGGCAGGTTTGTGATCCTCTCGGTGGTGCTCTTCGGGCTGGTGTACAACCCCAACGAGACGTGCTCCCTGAACCTGGTGGACCACGGCCGGGGCTACCTGGGCATCCTGCTGAGCTGCATGATCGCCGAGCTGGCCATCATCTGGCTGAGCATGCGCGGGAGCATCCTGTACACGGAGCCGCGGGATTCCATGCAGTACGTCCTCTATGTCCGACTGGGTAAGCAGCCGGAGCCTCTGCACTGCTGTGTGCTCTTCCCTGGAGCCTCTGCACTGCTGTGTGCTCTCCCCTGGAGCCTCCCCTCCCTGCCCGGCGTGGCTCCTCCGGCAGGGCCAGATGGCTGCCGGGATGTGCCGCGCATCCCCGTGAATCCATGGGCTGCGCCTTGTCACGGCCGTCAGACTGGCAGGCCATGTCCCAAATAGCCTCCTTTTCCTCACATGGAATCTGCTCCCCTTCTGTCTCTCTTTTCTCCCCTCTACGTCTTCCGAGGATAGAGGCATAAATCCCAAAGGTTCTCACCTCGAGGTGTTGCCTCTTGACTCACCTGATCCATCCCTCCAGTCACCGGGGAGGAAAATAGGTTTTCCACCTGCTCATTCCCATTTTCTTGTTATAAGCAATTCCTGTATCGCTCCCTCTCCAAAAACTAGAGCAGGGAAGGGATTATTTCTTGATCCCTCATTCCCTTCTAGCTTGTTTTCCCTGGGCTCTCTTGCCTTCCAGGTACAGAAATTTAATCAGATTTTTCTGTGCCCAACGAAGATTTTAAGAGAAAAATCTTTGGAGATGCAGAGCCAAACCCATTCCAAACAAATCATCCGTGGGTTTGCATCCCTGCTTTTTGCTGGATTGTTTTCCTGCAGAATCCACTAAAATAGGGATAACCGTGCTTGAAAGCTCAGTCTGGAAGGCTTGGAATGCTCAGTGCAAGTCATTAATACAAACAGCAAACAAATCTCCCTCTCCAGCTTTCCAGCCAGTCTCCCTAGGGAAGCACGGGGAGCCTGGCAGTTTGTGTTAAAACCAGACTAAGTGGGGCAGGGGAGGTAGGGAGAATCCAAAGGAAGGATTTCCTGCGCCCCCAAACATGCCTTCTTCTTCCTTAAACTCTGTGTGCTCAGGAGTGGGATTTCCTCTGGATTTTTGGGTCTTGTATTCCCTTTTTCCTGGCTTTTTTGCTTTTGCTGGTTGATCAGTTGTGCTGATGGAAGTGGGAGCGTGACCAGTGCGTGGGCAAGGTCCATGTGACTGTCCCAATTTAAGCATGTGCTGTTTAATGCAGAGGAATTTAGGGAATTAACTCCAATGTGAACCTGGGACTGTCTCATCCCTGCTCCTGCTGCTCCTGTCCTGGAGCCGGCAAAGGGGAGAGGAGCCAAGGGAAGCAAAACGTAACTCAGGCATAAGCTGGGTTCATCAGGAACCAGTCCCAGCCCTGATTCCTTGCCCAGGAAAGCTCCGTCTCCTGGAACTGGTCTTTCCAGGTCTGTAGCAAAGCCACTTATGGAAGGATTCTGTGCCAGCAGGAGATAAGGAGGGTGGGTGGGATAAGCCAGGCTCCACCAAAAGCTTAGTCTCAGCTCTGCCAAAACTTAGGCAATCGCAAGCAAGGTATTCACCTTCTCCACACCTGATTGCCCACGTATCCTATGGAATTCTGGGGGGGAAAATGGGAGGGTGGACACTTCAGAGCAGTTTCCCAGCCTTTCCAGGGAAGCACTGTTAATCCCCAGTTTCGAGATTGCTATCAGAGCCACATGCAAAACTGAGGAGCTCCTTAAGCGCTGTCTCCTTGGAACTGTTATGGGAGCGGCTGCAAAGGTGCGGAGAATGTTCGCCAAGCGTAGCGAGCAGGATTTATCCTGGATCCACACGATTTATTTTGGATCTGTGAGTCAGGCCAGCTGTCTGAGGTAGTTAAGGTTTTGGGTCCTGTGATTCCTGCTGGATCAGAGAGTCTTTCCAGTGGCGTGGGAGGAAGGTCTGGATCTCTGATTCATACCTGTGACACAACGAAGGGCGCTGACCCTTCCACGATCCCATTTTTTCAGAGTCGCTTGGGACGTGTCGCCCTTTTGGCACATCCCTTTCCAAAATGTTTCCCTCCCTATTCCTTGTGAGAAAATGGGGAGAGGAGCTCACCCTTGGGGAAAAGGCTGCCGTTACCCATGCTGCTCCCGTTTTTTCCAGCCATCCTGGTGATCGAGTTCGTGTACGCCATCGTGGGCATCGTGTGGCTGACGCAGTACTACACGTCCTGCAACGACATCACAGCCAAGAGCGTCACCCTGGGTAGGGAGCTGGGAGCGTCCCGACGGATCGGCGGGCACCCTTCACTCCTGCCTGTGCCCCCTGACTCTGCGATGTGGATGGGAGCTGTCAATGTGGGGCCTGTTTTCCTGTTTATTGCCCGCAACAGTCGCTCCATTCATCCGCCTGTGCTGCCGGCGCTCCGGCAGGGATCCGTGTGCCCGGGGAAGGGCGGTCTGTGAATTCCGCTTTTTCCCTTCAGAATGGCTTTACTGTTTTCCTGGAAGCCTTTCCCAGTCTCCTGGTGGGGATGATGTTAATGGTGCAGTCCTGGATACTCAGGGAGAATTTAATGGCCCCATAAAACAGCCAGAAGACTCATCCAGCTGTGGCTTAAAAGCTTTTCCAGAGGATTTCCTTTTGCTGTGGGAGTTTGGGGCGGGAAGTAAGGGCCGGAGCATCTGACTCCTGCCTTTTTTTTTTTCCCAGGAATGGTGGTGTGCAACTGGGTGGTGATCCTGAGTGTGTGCATCACTGTGCTGTGCGTCTTCGATCCCACGGGACGCACCTTCGTCAAGCTCCGCGCCACCAAGCGCCGGCAGCGCAACCTAAGGACCTACAACCTCAGGTAAGGCAGCATTCCGGAGGATCCCAGAATTCTGGTGTGCCTTGGGTGGAAGGGACCTCAAAGATCATCCAATTCCAGCCCCCTGGCACGTGCAGGGATGCCGTCCGCTAGACAGGGTAGCTCCAGCCTGGCCTTGGATGCTTCCAGGGATGGGGCAGCTACAGCTTCTCCATTCCAGGGCCTCACCACCCTCGCAGGGAAGCATCTCCTCGCAATATCCCATCTATCCCTGCCCTCTGGCAGTGGGAAGCCATTTCCCGTTGTCCTGTCCCTGCAGCCCCTTGTCCAAAGTCCCTCTCCAGCTCTCTTGGATCCCCTTGAGGCACTTTGAGATCTCTCCGGAGCTTTCTCTTGTCCAGTCTGAACGTTCCCAGCTCTCCCAGCCTGTCTTTGCAGCAGACTGAATTTCCCCTCTATCCAAGGGCACAAAGATTTAAGGAAAAAGCCAGTGGAGGCTTTCAAGGTTACCAATGCTGTCCTCATGGCTACAGGCACCCAAAATCCTCCCAGAGCCAGGGAATTCCAGGATGGCTTGGGTTGGAAGGGATCTTAAAGCCCTTTAAACCATAGGCAGGGACACATTCCACAATACCAGGTTGTTCCAAGCTGTCCTGGAACACTTCCAGGAGGGATGGGGCAGCCACAGCCTCCAAGGGCAAGGTTTCTGGAAGGATGTCCTACTTTTTTGGGATCTTGCCCTCCTCCTTGCCTTGCTGCAGGGAGCATTCCTCTCTGCAGAGGGGGATTTTGGAGGATGCAGCTCCCTGTCAGGTGCTGTGTGTGGGCACCTGCATCCAAAGGAGGCAAAACCATGCGGAATCCAGCTGGATTCTGCCTTAATTACTGGATTTGTGGATTCTCATGGACCATGCTGCCCACAACAACCTATTTGTCCATATCCCATAGCAGCATTTTCTGTGGAAACAGTGAGTCTGTTCTTAAGTTTTCCTTACTTTGAGGCGGCATCTCCTTCCAAATCCCCTTTCTTCCTTTATTTTCCTCTCCAAAGTCCAACCTTTTGCCCTGAGGTTTCTCCTATTTAGTCTTGGCCAAGGAACAATTCCCTTTGTGTTGGCAGTCAGATCTTTTAATTAAGAATTGATTCCATCTTGGAGCTCCCCAGATGGGGAGAGAAAAAGCTTTTTTTCAACAAGCAAAGCTTTTTCCAAAGGATTTTTTTCCAGCAGGGGACAACACAAACAGGCTTTGTTTCCTTTGATATATGGCTGTCCTTGAGGAATGTGGCTTTGGAGGGCATCGGGATCCGAGGGATGAGAAATGAGGCTTTTAAAAAACACTGTGTAAATTTCCCATTTTTCATTGGGTTTGTGTATTTCGTGTATTCCAATGACTTGGAATGAGGTCCCTTTTGAGGGAAAACTAGGCTTTTCTAAGGATAGTGCATCAAGTTCTGTGGGAAGGAGACTGGGTTTTATTGTGGAATGCCAGATATTCCTCCTGACCTTTCCAATATGTTACAGTAGCCTGGAATATTTGGAATTAGTGCCTAGCGTGGTGATTGCTGCTTGGGATCAGGGAATCCCTAGGAAGAGAAGGATGATGCTATGGATGTAGTACTACATCCAAGGAAAAAAATTCCTCATGTGAGAGTGGTGAGGCACTGGAATGGTTTTCCCACAGCAGCTGTGGCTACTCCATCCCTGGAAATATCCAAGGCTGGATGGGGCTTGGAGCAATCTGGGATAGTGGGAGCTGTCCCTGCCCATGGAACGGGGTGGAACTGGATGAGCTTTATGGTCCCCTCCATCCCAAACCGTTCCAGAATTCTGTGGTGATTTTTCCAAAGCAAATCTGAGCTCCACAGCTTGCAAAAGTAAATCCAAACCAACCCCAGAATTATCTCCTCTGTGGGGAATTTTGAGATCCCAGAAAGCTGAGTGAAGGCCTTTCTCCCTCGGCCTGGTTTTTCCCTCCAGGCCTGCAGCATTTATGGAGAGCTTGTTCCTGCTGTTCATGGGTTTTCCCTCTGGAAAGGGAATGTTAACAGCTGTTAACAAGCAAACGCTGTGGGCTATGATGTGAAAAACAAACATCAAATATGACTGTGCACTGCTGAAACAATTGTTTCCAAAGGATATATTCCCAACTTCTCCCTCTTGCTGAAAGAAATGCTTTCCAAGGAATAGACGAGGAAGTTCTCTGCCTGGCTGGATTGTTTCCCACAGTGGTTTTCCTTTTCCAGTGGCATCCTGGTGTGTGTGGGCTGGGAAAAAGAAACAACCCAATAAAAGGCTTGGCTCGTTGTGCCAAGGCTTTTCCAAGGAACTTTGAAGCTCTTGCTGAACGTGTGGAAGTTTGGCGTTAGGAAGAAAGAATTTGGGAAAGGATGGAGGGAAAATAGCTCTGAGTACCACTTGGTTGTTGAACCCCACCAGGGAGATTCTGGCATTCTTTAGAATCTGAGAGAGCAGAGCCCTGCTGCCATTCATATTCCCATTCCTCTTCCAAAAGGTCATGGAGAGCTGTTCTCAGATACTCAGGCAGGAGCTGATGGATCCCTGTGGGATCTTCTCCTTCCATTTCAGGCAAATATTCATTTGCCAGCATCTTTTCATTCCAGGTGCAACCCGCATTCTACGCTTGGGCTTATCCTGATGGGATACCCTGCCCGAAAATGGAGTGGTGTTTTATTTTGCATTGCTCTGACCTGGATTAAATCTGTGTTTCCCTTAAAAAAAAAAAAAAAAAAAGAGGAGCTGTGGACTTTAGGGAGCTTGGCATTCTGGCCCAGAATCAGTCCCCGCTTCCATGGCATGGGGTGGTACACAATGATCCTGAAAGTCCCTTCCAACCCAAAGCATTCCATGATTCTGTGATTGGGAAAAATTGCACGCCTGAAATGCTCGGGTTCTCTTGTGCCATTCCCTCATCCTGGGGTAGATTTTTTCCCTCCTGGGCGCTTGCACATCCTGGCACGTGGAGCAGCTGCCTCATTGCAACAGGAGCTTCATTCCATGCATCCCATTCAGGCAGGATACCAAGCATCCAAACATGGTGCTTGGTACTTGTGGATTCACCCTTCTCTAGAGCATATCCAGAGAAAGGAAAAGAGCTGGGGAAGGAGCGGGAGTCCAGGGGTGGTTGAGGTAGCTGAGGGGGCTCAGCCTGAGGAAAAGGAGGGTTGGGGGGAACCTTATCCTATTTTTCCAGGGACAATACAGGCTGTGCCACTCCATGTTGGATCCTACACCTCGTTCTGCCTCTCCTCACACTCCTGCTCTCCCTTTTATTCCCAGACACCGCCTGGAAGAGGGACAGGCCAGCAGCTGGACACGCAGGCTCAAAGTGTTCCTTTGCTGCACACGGACAAAGGACTCGCAGTCGGTGGGTACCAAAAATCTCCTGTTGGGAATCAAAATAGCAGTGGGAGAAATCCCCGTTTTCCCTCAGGTTAGGGTCACATTTGGCAGCTCTCATTTTCCTTTATCAGCCCCTTCCTGAGCATTTTCTCCTGTTGTTTCCATCAGTCTCACACTCCTAAGGAGGAGAATTTGGAAATGGGAAAACAAAAATCTGGAAGAAGCACCAAAATCCTTCTGGATTTCCTGATGGTCAAAAAGTACTCTTTAATCCATAGATCCATGTGAAGGTTATTGGGAATTTTCATGTGCTGCCGTTGGGATTTTCCCTCGCTGTTCTCTAGCAGGCAGGGGTAAAGGCCTTGAAATTCCTTCCCCAAAAGTTATCATTCCATTCTCCTTAGAATCACTGGGAGCAGGTTGGTGCCTGAGGGGTGGGATTCACCAGCATTCCTGAGAACCTGACCGAGAGACCAGTCAAACTTTGGCGCTGGAAAGCTGCTTTTGATTTAAATAATTTGGTTAGAATTCTGAGGATTTGAGGACTCTTGAAGGAGCCAGCAGAACCAGGGAATTGTTCCCAAAGGTAGGAGAAAGTCGTAAAAATCAGGAGATTCGTGGACTTGCAGACACTGAGCTCTGAATTAGTTACAACCTCTCAGGGAAAATGCTTTGATTTATCAAGGACATTCCAACAAAACCAGCAGTGGCCAAAAAATCCGCCCAGACGTTTAACTCCAGTTAGAAGGGCACAGAAAATGACAGGGAAAACACCAAGGGACCGACCACAGCCGCTGTGTCCTCACTAAATATAGCCCAGGGTTCGTGCTCCAAAAGGATGCAGCGGGAAAAGGAGCACATTGGGAGGGAGGTGAACATGAAGAGGAAGAGAAATGAGACTGGGATTGAAAGTTCCAAAGGGAAAACAGAAAAATAAAGGAGAGTCACGTTTGTTCTTCCCAGGTGATGAATTGAATTAGCAGCATTTCTTAGGGAGTGCTGTGGAATTACCCACAGGTGCAGCTTCCAGAGTGTGGGAGGCTGCAGGAATTGTCACAGCCCTTGTGCAGAAATCCAGTGCCGTGTCCTGGAATGCCGCCCTTCCCAGGATCCCTTTCCCTGGCTGAAATGCCACCATGTTCCCCAGGAATGTCCCTCTGGGAAGTTCAAGCCCAGGCCTGCCAGCTCCCAGCTTATCTGCTGGGGAAATCCATCTGGAAATCCATCTGGAAAACTGAAACCAGTGGAGCTTTGTGCCCCGGCAGCTCCCACAGCAGCTTTTCCTTGGTGCTCCGGAGCAGAGGCGCTTCCCTTCTCCCTGAGAGCACATCCAGGTCACCTTGCCCAGGTGCTGGAGACTCCTGTCCCGAGGGCACAGCATGGCTGCTGCACCCTGGGAGAGAGAGCCCTGACAGGCACCTGAATGCCCTGAACAACTCCCATTTTATTCAGGACTGCAAAGTATTCCAAATATTTCGAGTTCTTTTTAACAAAATTTCCATTCTGCAGTGACTGTTGCTCCTTTTTTTCAAGCCAGGCATTAAAGTGGATTCCAGACGCTTCACATTCCTCATGCTGTTGAATTTCCACTTTACGTCCAGCTTTTGAGCAATTTCCAGCCTCTTTGCTCAGCAGGAGCAAGCCCTGATGTTGTGTCCTGGCATGGCAGCGTGTGGAATGAATGAGCACGTAATGGATCAGAAATATATCCATTGCTGCCTATCCCAGACTCCATGGAAAAAAAAAAAAAAAGTAGCAGCAGAGGATCGTTGTCCTCTGGGCTGGAAAAGTGTTTTATGGGATGGAGATGGCTTTGGGAGAAGGATCTGGGGTGAAGTCTGAAGCCTCAGAGCCTTCAGGGTTTGCAGCAGAGCACTCCAGGTGGACAAACAGGAATAATGTCAGGTGTTGCCACAAAAAGCTGTTCCTTTGGAGCAGAAAATACGCGCTGAACTTCCATCAGGGCCTTTTTGTGCCGGAGCATCCAGGGCTGTAGCTGCCACTTTGGATTAATGGATGTTTGTCCTGTTTCCTATGGAGGCTCTTGGCATTTCTTGTGAGCTCACAGGAGCCGTGCTAGGATTGATGAGGTCAGGATTTCAAGGATACTGCGGTTGGAACGCCGTTGGCTTTCCAAAGGCACTGCTGGCACAGAGAGTTGGCACCTGGAGCCCCAGTTCTTAATGGGGATTTAACTGGCTTTTGTAGGGAAGTGAAAAATGACAGAAAGTCATCCCACACACCAGGAGTTTGGCAGGGATAAAAGGATGTAGGTCATTCCTGCAGGGAAGAGAAGGGATTTACTGTCTTGATGGTCAAAGAAGGGAAAGGAGAAATCCCGTCCTGGAGTGCTCAGGGTTTCCACAACACTCTGGTCTTGTGGGTTTTGATGCTGGATAAAGGATACTATGAAAACACAGCATAAAAGTTCAGGGTAAGGCTGCGATCATCCTTGAAGGAAGAGTTTTGGATGGCAGGAGTCAAATATGGACCAAAAAAGCTCCACGTTTTGTTGCTGCAGCCTCTGGATCATCCTTGTCCGTGGGCTGGGGTAATGACAGGTCAGCGCTGACCCACATTCCAGCCCCTCTGCAGCCTCCCAAAATATTCTCCTGTAAGGTCTTGTGGTTTGTTTTCCTGTAGCACAGAGCAGAAAGTGGCAAAAGGACATTTCTCCTCAAAATATCTTTGTCCCTCTGCTACAGAACTTTTGCTTGACCCTCTCAGGTCACTTCCATTTCTGTCCCTCCTTTTTTGGGTTCGGTCACCTTCATTCCTAGGAATTCTGCATTCAGTGACTCAGTTTTTACTTTTCATGCCTTTTTGCTTGGGTGTCACCCAGAATAAACCTGGAAAAGCTTGGCAGTATGGGCAAAAGGATCCAGGTCTGGGATAAATTCGGCCAAGTTAAATTTGGGCAGAAGGATCCCAGGTCTGGAATAAGTACAGGCAAGTTAAATGTGGGCAAAAGGGTCCCAGATCTGGGGTAGATCTGGGGAAAGGTTCCCAGGTTTGAGTTAAGTTTAGGCAAGAGGATCTCAGGTCTGGGATAAACATGGGAAAAAGGGTCCCAGGGCAAAATTAGAGTTGAGGAGACACTTAAATAGGACAAAATTAGTGGGTTTTCCTCATGGAATGGCCTTTATTCTGCTTTAGAGGAGAAAGCACGACTGTGAGGTTGCACTAGGTTGGGATTTGCTCGGTTCTCATCCCATTTTCTCTATTTTGTTTAATAGAACCAAACCCATTCCCTTTCCCTCCCTTTGTCCTGTACAAGCTGCTGGGATGTCGAGGTGCCCACACATGGCACAAATCCAGCCCCCGAGCGGGACTGTGGAAAATAAACAAGAGACAATAATCATGTGATTAGCCCAGATCTGGCATTCCTTGCAGGAACCTCGTGGCTGTTTTGGAGGCAGAGCTCCAGAAACGAGTCCAGTTCTCACTTTGTGTCCTGCGTTGAGGCTTCCCACGCCCAAACTCCTCCTCCTCCAAATCCTCTCTCCCTGGCTTTTGCAGGATGCCTACTCCGAGATCGCCTACCTTTTCGCGGAATTTTTCCGAGACCTGGACATCGTCCCCTCCGACATCATCGCGGGGCTGGTTCTCCTGCGGCAGCGGCAGCGGGCCAAGCGCAACGCCGTGCTGGATGAGGTGGGGAGACCTGGGAATCTCGCCTTCCCAGCTGCTCTGGGATTCCCTGGGAAACAGCTGCTTGGCTCTGCCCTCCTCGTTTCTGGGCTGTTCTCGCTTGCTGAGATGGAGAAGAAAAATAATGGTGGCTTCAGCAGCTTTTCCTGAGTTTTTTCCCTGTGGTTTTTTTGTCACGGTAGGACTCAAAATAGGTGGACTCCATGTAGTTGTCAGAAGAGAAAGAAGCTTTATTTACAATCCCAACAGTTTCTTTTAGAACACGCTGTGTAAAAAGGTCTGTTACTGTGCCATGGCACTGACACTGCTCTCCATTGGTTCAGGAATAGGAAACAACCCCTGGGGACAGTTGTTCTGGCAAAGGGAACACTGTTTGCTGAGCCTGTGCTGAGACACGGAGAGAGATGTTTTGAAAAGAGAAACTGTTGAGAGCTAAAATTCTCTCAGGCTCAGAAATATCAAGCCCACAGTTTTTCCCTCTCAAAGGGCTCAGCTTGGTGCTGAGTCAAGTCTGGAATCTGGAATGATTTTCTCCAGGCAGATGATAAGGGGGGGGGCGAGGGTCTTGATCCCAAAAGGGCCTCCAAGGGGGTTGTAGGTAATTGGAAATGAACGGGAAGATTATTCCCACTGTACAGTGATGTGGAGAAGACTCCAGTAATCTGCAGGGGAAAAAACTCCTAAATTTCCAAGCCGCTGTTGAGGTTTGCAGATTGTCAAGCCAGTTGGAAATTGCTTTATTTTACTGGGGTTTTTCCCTTGATTTGGGATTCAGGCTACAGAAGGAAAAATTCCCAGTTTTCCAAGCTGCTGTTAAGCTTTACAGGTTGACAGCCCAGTAGGAAATTGATTTACTTTGGAAATTGATTTACTTTAATTATTTTTTCCCCCTTGAGTTGGGATTCAAATCAGGCAGGAATAAAACAATTCAAAGTATTTAAAGGGCCTGGTTGGGATGTTTGGGAGTGGATTTTTGTCTTGCTGTCACACAGAAATTTTTCTGTATATTTGTGACTTCCAGGCAAACAATGACATTTTAGCTTTCCTGTCTGGAATGCCAGTGACCAGGAACACCAAGTACCTGGATCTGAAGAATGCGGTAAGTCCCTGGGATTGTGGCATCCTCCAAACCCGCCTGCGATCCTTGTTTTCTTTTCCTCACCAGCTTCTCTTAGGCCTTTATGCCCCTCTTTGAAATAATCCAAGAAATTCCTTGAGAATGGAATAAAACTTGATCTCTGGAGGCTTGATAAGGTGATATTGCTGCAAGAGAGTCAGTACTGTTATCCCTGATTTATTCTGGATTTTGATTCATCCCTGATTTTGATTTATCCCTAACTTATCTCTGATTTAGATATGTCTGATTCATCCCTGATTTTGATTCATCCCTGATTTTGATTTATCCCTAATTTATCTCTGATTTAGATATGTCTGATTCATCCCTGATTTTGATTCATCCCTGATTTTAATTCTTCCCTGATTTTGATTTATCCCTAATTTATCTCTGATTTAGATATGTCTGATTCATCCCTGATTTTGATTCATCCCTGATTTTGATTCATCCCTGATTTATCTCTGATTTAGATATGTCTGATTCATCCCTGATTTTGATTCATCCCTGATCTTGATTCTCCTGCCCAATTTTCTTGCCTATTTTCTCACCAAATTTCCGCCCCCTCATTTTCTCCCTGCCTTTTCCCCCCTCAGATCTTCCTCTCATTTACCTCTGATTTCTCCCTGATGTTTCCCTGATTTTCCCCTCTGGTTATCCTGCTGTATTTAACTCCAGCTCCCAATCCAACTCTACAGGATAACGGAGGTTTTATAGGATGCAACTGCAGCGCATGGCCCTAAATTGGCTTTGTGGCCCTCTCCAGGCATCCTCTGGCCTGCTGGAAGGGGGATATTTAGGGAGCTCATTTCCAAATCTGCAGGAAACGGCTTCCTTGGCAGCACTGTGGGATACCCAGAGAATTCCTCAGGAAATCAGGCAGAGAAATCTTTGGGAGGGGGGTGGCTCCTGCCCAGCATCCCCACTTTGCTCTCCTCAGTCACCGCAGCGCAGGGGGCGCAGAGGGGGCTGGCACTTGGCACGTGCCTAACGATGGAAAAAGGGGATTTGGGGGGGGAAATCCCAAGGGATTCCAGGCTCAGGGAGTCCCGTGTCTTCCAGCAAGAGATGCAGCGGTACCGGGAGGTGTGCTACTACATGCTCTTCGCCTTGGCAGCCTATGGATGGCCCATTTACCTCATGAGGAAGCCCACGTGTGGACTCTGTCGCCTGGCCAGATCCTGCTCGTGAGTGCCCACCCTCGTCCCTTTTTTTCCTGCCCGGTTTTCCCACATTTAGGACTACCCTTTGTTTTTCCCCGCATTTATTTCATCCTCTTGGTGCTTCCTCCTTGCTCGTGTTCTTTTCTGCCTTTTTCTCCTCGTGGTTTTTTTCTTTCCATCTCTGTGGGCTTCATATTCCAAAGGCTTTCTGAATCCCTTCCAGTTCCTCACACATAAACCAGCCTGTCCTCTGCTCCATCCTCTCTGGAGCATTGAACAGCCAGCGGAGAGAACTCACCTGGCACAACACCAAGTCCAAAAAGAGCTTCTTGGAGCTCAGAAAACAAGGAGTTGACATTTGGGTCCTGATTAAAAAACCTCCAAGATTTGCCTGGCTTAGGCTGGGCTCCCTCAGATTAATTGGATTTTTCCAGCTCGGGATTTTTGCCCCGGTGCAAGTGTTTGTTTCCAGCTTCCAGCATTCTGTCACTGGATTCAATTTGGGGACAAGCTTTTGGCACTTCCTGGGCTATTGGGAGTAATGTGATTCCTTAGGAATACTTTTATTTGTGATAGGGAAAGAAGGAAAATCAATCTGTGCTTCCCTTTTTATTTTCGGATGATTCTAAACCCGTTTTTTTTCCTGTAAATAAACCTGGAGTTTGGTCAGTGTTGGCTTTCCCGTGTTGAAGCACTGGAAAACTGCGCTTCCAAGGCTAGTATCCTTTGAGGAGCCATCCTACCATCCTGGGATGCCTTGGCGACTGGCTGCATTGTAGCTCTCTCTGGTGCTTAAAAGGAAAACTGCACCTGATCCCAGATTTTGAGGCTGTTCCATGGTTTTACCCTTCACTTGGCACTCGCTGCCGTGGGGATGAGGTTTGGAGTGCCCGCCTTTCCCTTTCCTCTAGGAATGCCGCTGTAACTCGAGCCTTTTCCCCTGACAGCTGTGCTCCCCTCCCGCAGGTGCTGCTGCCTGTGCCCGTCGCGCCCGCGCTACGCTCCCGGCGTCACCATCGAGGAGGACAACTGCTGCGGCTGCAACGCCATCGCCATCCGGCGCCACTTCCTGGACGAGAACATGACCTCCGTGGACATCGTCTACACCTCCTGCCACGATGCTGTAAGGGCAGCCCAGACCCCCATCCCAATGGGATTTACCCCTCCCGGCTGTGGCGAGACAAAGAAGGGAAACCAAGCCCTTTTCTCCCCTATTTCCATCCAGAAATTCTGTTGTTCGGGCACAGATCCTGTCGTGTGCTCTGCCCCCTTTTCCCTGAGGATAATCCAACGGGAATGTCTCTCCTGATCTTTTCCAGGTTTATGAAACCCCTTTCTATGTGGCCGTGGACCACGACAAGAAGAAGGTGGTGATCAGCATCCGGGGAACTCTGTCCCCAAAAGTAAGTGGGATGTGCAGTGGCCTCCCCAGTGGACGTTCCAGAGAGTTGGAGCATTTCCCGGTTTGGAATCCTGACCTGGATTTGACTCACCTGAAGCAAGGTGACCGCTTTTCTTCCAGGATGCCCTGACGGATCTAACGGGGGACGCGGAGCGCCTGCCGGTTGAGGGGCACCATGGAACGTGGCTGGGACACAAGGTGGGGAAAACAAAGGGAAAATTATCCCAAACCAACTCCAAAACCCAAACAAAACCCCGTGGATTTTTTCTAATTATTTCACTTTTTAATTATAAACCCCCCAATAGTCTTAATTACTTGAAAAAGAAGTTTCAGAAAAGGCTTTGAGCTGTTAAATAATTAGTGGGAACAGTTAAAATTGCTGGGCGTGTAATTAAAAACTGCGCACAATTGGAGAATTCCAAATTCAGAAAGGCATCGTGGAGACCCACAATGAAATTCCTGGAGCCACTCAAACAACTTTTTCTTCCAACGACCTTTAAGGAATTTACAATCAAAGCCCGAGAATGGGCTTAAAATTCTGCTGTGATGGGAATGTCCTCAAAGGATACTGGCAGGACTCGGATCCGTGAAATTAGATGGGTGCTCTGTGTCTGTGAGCAGCTCTGGGCTGCCTAAATCCATTTATTCCAGAGCTGACCTTTGCCCCTGTCTGGCAAAGGAGCGACGTGCCGAGTTTTTCAGATGATCAGGAATTTGGCAGCTTCCAAAGCTGCAGTGTGCCTGGTTGGGAAAGGAAAATCCAAAGTGTGAAGGTTGGAAGGAACGGAGCAGTTGCTGGAAGTGCTGCTGGGGGGGATGAGGTGTTGCTCAAGGTGGGATGTGGAGCTTGGAAGTCCTTGAAAGCCGTGAGTTGGGAACTCCAGCCTGCCTCACGGTGTTCTGCAGGAATACCAGACCTCTTCCCTCTGCTTTAGGAAATGGAACCATGCAATCCTGGGATGGTTTGGGTCGGAAGGGACTTTAAAGATCTTGTTCCAACCCCTGCCGTGGGCTGGGACACCTTGGAGGATGGAGCTTGGAGCGGCTTGGATTAGTGGAAGGGACTGGGATAGACTTTCAGGTCCCTTCCAATCCAAACCATTCCAGAATTCCATGATTCAATGAATATCCAAGAATAGATCCTTGCAGAAATTGGCTTTGCTTTTGATCTTTATATGGAAATATTCCTGCACTGATGACTTCCATGAAACATTATCAGTTTGTTCCCTTTGTTCAGACAGAGGTTTTATTTGTCCTTTGTGTTATTTCTTTTTTGGGATTGCTGCCCAGAGAGAAATATTCACTTTCTCTGGAATTATTATCAATATTAATCTGCAGACAATAATGTGCTGTTGATTCCCGAGGGAAAACTAAGGGAGATAATGGAATTTTAAATGCATTTTTAATGTCCAGGAGTCAAGTTTAATATCCAAACAAATCCAATGTCTCACTTACACATTTAATTTGGAGACAGGGACTTGGCTGTGTGGGAGCTTTCCCAGGATTTGTTTGATTTGGGGTGTTTTCCTGCTGATTCTGTCCCACCCATAGCCGGGGGTGTCCATCAGCCATTCTAAAATTCCAAGTCTTGATGTTTACATGAATTTTTTTATCAGTGCACAACTCCAAGGTCACAATTAAAAAAACATTTGTCAGAGCTCTGAGCTATTATGGATCAAAAAATAGAGCTGGCACGAAAGTTTAGGGATTAGAATGTCCCCCTCCCCGCAAAAAAGAGATTATAAAGAGGAATCCAGCTTCACTATTTTTGCAATAAAATCCACTGATGTTGTAACAAACTTAATTTAAAAAATAATCCTCAGCCGAAGGGGTGAATCCAGATTTAATTCTTGAACTCCCAGGACAAATTAGTGAGAATAGGATGTTATGGAGCTTTGTTTCCTGGTGTTGAGCCAACCAGGAGGACAAGAGGGAACTGCTGGACAGTCCTGGAAGCTCAGCCGTGATCCCAGGTTGGTAGAACATCCAGTAATGAGAATTTCCAACATTTTTCTCTCAGAAAAAGACCCTTCTGAGGGTTTTCCCCCAAAATCTCAAATATCCCAGAGCAGTTTTGTGCCTTTGGGGTGCAAAACACTGCAGAATATGTCCATTCCTTTTCCTTAAATCCTTAATCTATTCGATTATTTACATGTGAACTTCCAAAATTAAGCACAAATAGTTTTATTAAGTTGAAATTGGATTTGTTTCCCAGAGAATTTACAGCTGCTACGTCGCTGAAAGTGTCCAAGGCTGGATTAGATCGGGCTTGGAGCAACCTGGGCTAATGGAATGTGTCCCTGTCCATGGAATGGGGTGATCCTTAAGTTCCCTTTCAACCCATA
The DNA here is from genome assembly GCA_013397315.1 of Donacobius atricapilla. Lineage (NCBI taxonomy): Eukaryota > Metazoa > Chordata > Aves > Passeriformes > Mimidae > Donacobius > Donacobius atricapilla. The sequence continues at coordinate 20,996 of WBMY01015318.1, read as the reverse complement.
CCAGGATTCCATGAAGTTTAGGGAATTATTCCAATGGAAAATCTAAATGGAAGTTTACAGTCTCATTCCATAACGGTGAAAATCCCCGTCTCCATTAGGATATAATTACCAAAAACGCGTCCCAAAGGCAGACTAACATCCCAGCAGTGACATCACCGTGGATTTGGGTCACGCTCTCTAAAAATAGAATCCCAAATTCGCGGTGGGAATTTAGATCAGTGGCCTGCTGCTCACTTCTCATTAGGATTGGGAATGGAGACTCTTCTGGGAGCTGGGATAAGGCACAACCACTGTGGTGCCTTTTGGTGGTGGCAGCATCCCATAGATCTCATTTCCCCGGAGTGGCGTCTCCGCTGTCCTGCTTCCCCTCTCCAGTATCCAGACTGGGATCAAAGACATTTTGGATACTGAGGACCTGGAAAATTCCGTGTTTTGTTGCTTTATTTTCCTCACTGGCTTCTCTTATGCCTTTATGCCCCTCTTTGAAATAATCCAAGAAATTCCATGGGAATAGGATATAACTTGTTCTCTGTAAGCTTTTTTTTTGACATTGCTGCACTGTTATTCCTGACTTACTCCTGATTTATCCCTGATTTAGATCTTCCCACCCAATTTTCCCGCCGAATTCCTGCCCCCTCATTTTCCCCCTGCCATTTCCCCCCTCAGCTCTTTCTCTGATTTACCCGTGATTTCTCCCTGATGTTTCCCTGATTTTCCCCTCTTACTGTCCTGCCGTGTTTAACTCCAACCCCCAGTCCAGCTCTCCGGGATAACTGAGGTTTTATATATTATTATTTATATATTTTTTCCTTTGCTTTTGGAGCCAGGAGTCGTTTTAGATCTCCAAGAGTGAGCCCCCAGTAACATTCCCATTGTACTTACACCATTTTAAGACAGGGATTTAAAGGAAAACAGCCAAGGGGATGGTTTCCCCCCACTTTTTGGAGGTCAGGCTCACTTCCCACTGGATTAAACTGTGGCATCATCAGGGATTTGTGCAACAAACCATATTCCAGTTGCTTGTTTATAACTGCACTTGGAATTGAATCAACTACATTTGGAATCACCACACAGATCGAGAAACACTCCTCAACAGAGAGGAGGAATGTTTAGACCCAGACAGGATCTTTCCCATCTTCCAGCACTTCTTGACTTTTAGGGAATAAAATCCTTTAATAATTTGGGATGAATGACCTCTGACAGCCAAATTCCCTTAATATTGATGGCTGGAGAGGACAGACTAATTCCTCGTGCTGCCACTTTTCCCTTTGCTGTTTGTATAATTATCTCTCTTAGAATAGTTCACACTTTTATTCCTAGATTTAAATGGAAAACTCCTTCCCAGATCTACCTGGAATAGGATAATTTGGCTTTAAAAACACCAGTATTTAGAATATCGAAATCTATTTCTCTGTTCTGCCCCAGGTCCTGGGGCCTGAAGTACCAAATCCACAATCCTGTGGATTAAATCCACAATCCTGTGTTTGGTTTAATTGGATTTGGGGTAGTTTTTGCTCTAAAAGCCCGGGAATAGGTCCTTGGAGTGTTCCTTAAGAAAGAATAGCCTTTACTGCCTAAACACCAAAACTTGGGAAGTGGGGAGGGGAATCAGTTCTGCCTCTGTCCTGATCCGTGCTGAGGAACATTCCAGAGCTTCCTCACCTTCTGGCTGCTGGATGTTGAGATCCCACTTACATCCTGCTGTGTCTTCCCACAGGGAATGGTGCTGTCTGCTGAGTACATCAAGAAGAAGTTGGAGCAGGAGATGGTGCTGTCCCAAGCTTTTGGACGGGATTTGGTGAGTATGGGATGAGACTTCCATAAAAAAACGGGGTTTAAGGGAATCTCTGTGTCCCTGAGTCTGTTGTATTCATTTCTCAGCTCTTCCTTTAATTCCTGTCCCTCTGGATTTCCAGCTAGTTACTCATTCATGGAATGGTTTGGGTTGGAAGGGACCTTAAAGCTCATCCCATTCCACCCCCTGCCATGGGCAGAGAGCGTTCCACAAGATCAGGTCGCTCCCAGCCCCATCCAGACTTTCTG
>WBMY01015318.1:0-18910 GCA_013397315.1 Donacobius atricapilla | reverse complement strand
TTTTTTTTTTTTTTTGAAAGCACCAATACCGCAGAGCTCCTGATTATTTTCCTTTTCCTGAGGCAGGAAGTCCCACGTGGTGGCAATGAAGGACGGGGAGCATTAAAACCAAATCAGCAGGAACTAAAATCCCATTTTTATGGAGATTTTCTTCAGAATGCCATGCTGACTGTCCCTGTGGGCACATTCCTGGTGGCACGGAGATGTCACAGGACTCAAGGGAGATGTTGGGAAGCAGCTTACCTTGGTTTATGTGTTGGAAATAGTTGTTCAAGTGCTGCCTTGGGATATTTGGTGGATGGAGAAAGAGATAACCCAGCATCCAGCTTTTTGGGATGGAGCTTCATTCCTCTCTGCCTAGAAAAGGAAAATGGGAGTTGTTCCTGTTACTTTCGAGGAATTTTTCCTGGCTTTTGGTCCTGAAGTCTGAAGTGCCCAGGTCCCACCAGGCCAAGACCATATTTCTGACAGTTGCCAAGGACAGATATTCCAGAGAAAAGTATCCAGTGAGGTGTAGAGACACTTTCTGTGTGGGCTTGGATATTATCAGGCGGGGCAAAAGGCTCCTCTCAAATCCTAAGTAATTCAAATAGCTGATGTGCCTTTCCTCTTTCTTCCCACCAATTTTTTTCTTTCAGTAAGTCCCAGTAGGCCAAATGTGGAATTCCAGAAGTGAACGAATTCCAGCCTGTAGTGAGGCCCTAGCACAGATTTCCCAGAAAAGCTGTGTCTGCCCCGTGCCTGGAAGCGTTCCAGGCCGGGTTGGACAGGACTGGGAGTAACCTGAGCTAGTGGAAGGTGTCCCTGCCCATGGCAGGGGGTGGAAGGGAATGACCTCTCCCTTCCTTTCCAACCTAAACTATTCCAGGATTCCGTGATAATTCCTTGATTCGGAACGAGCAAGGAGCTGTTCAGCTGGAGTCGGGAGTGCTCATGTATAGAAACAGACCCCAAAACTGGGGAAAGGGAGAGATTTGGAGGATAGATAAAATTTAATTTCCAACCTGACCTCGATTCCTTGTTGTTGCCACGTGTTTTAGGGACGAGGAACAAAACACTACGGCCTGATTGTGGTTGGGCATTCCCTTGGAGCTGGCACAGCTGCCATCCTGTCCTTCCTGCTGCGTCCTCAGTATCCATCCCTGAAGTGCTTTGCCTATTCCCCCCCAGGTGGGCTGCTCAGGTAGGTGTTGGGATACACCTGGGATACACTGGATCCTGCTTGTGAGGCTCTAGGGAGCACTGAAATGGACAGGTAGCCTGGAGAAGCTGAGTGTTTCCTCTGGGATATAGTTTGGAATTTAAGTTAGGACGGCAGGTGCCTGATTTCCCAAATATTCTGGTTTGTAACTGAATTATCCATGGCTCTAATTTTAATGGGAAATGGGCACGATTTCCTTACTCTCTGCCCACTCCCACTGAATAGATGGAAATTAGGGAGATACTTGACCAAATGCAGGTGTCTGCAGCAGCTGATCCAGTTGTTTGGACTCTTTTTCCAAGGAAATTGGAATTGGGATGTGATTTCTGTCATTTTGCAGCCTAAAACTGGTTACAGGGATTGTTCTGGTTTCTCTCCCTTGGCCGTGGGGCAAAACCAGAGAGAGATTTATCGTGAATCCCTGCCATTATAAATGGGAACAGACCTTCTGGTCATGTCACTCCCAAACAAAGCATCCCATTGGATTGCTGGGAAGTGAGGCAAGGTCTTCTTAATCCTGACAGACACCATGGGGATCCTTGGAATCAGCTACGGATTGTGAGAAGCTTCTCGTGGTAGTTCCTGCATCACATTCCAGGAGCAGCCAAGGGTTTTAAACCATCCTGCTGCTGGATCTGGGTGCTGGCATTCCTTGTTGTAGTATTCCCGGGTCTTCTGCGGCCACAGAGCTACAGGGGAGGATATTGCAGGAGAGTTGTGCAACCTTCTGCTCCAAACTTCCACTCCTGGATCCCTTGGTAGCTCCTGACTTACATCATGCCCAGGATCATCCCTAGGTCAGTGAGGCAGCCTCTGCCCGTGGTAACTGGTTGGGAATATCTTCACTAAACTCAGAGTGGGAATCTTAATATCTTTCTTCTTGTTTTGGATGTCAGGTTGCTGCAGGAATTTGCCATCTGAATTCTCCCAAATATTGGAGTATTTCATTTTACATTGTAGCCTCGGGAGCATGGGATATCTTCCTTGGCTTTCCTGCCATTCCCAAACTATTGGAAAATGACTGAGGCCTTGAGTTCAAGCATTTCCTTTCCCAGCTATATCCAGAGTCATGTGCAAGGGAATGGTTGGGCCATGGGATGTGGAGATCAGGCTCTTCTTCCACAGGGCACAAATCCCCAAAACGTGGAGCAGCTTGGACTGGGGTTTGTGCCCCTGGTTTCCCTGCCACCGAATTGGGAATTAAACAGTGTTTGCTTCTTCTTGCTCCTGTTTCTCTTCCAGTGAGGATGCCATGGAGTATTCCAAGGAGTTTGTGACTGCAGTGGTGCTTGGCAAAGATCTGGTGCCCAGGCAAGTGGAGAAGTGTCTGAATTCCTTGATGAGTCTCTGCTGTTCTGTCCGAAATAATCTGTTTCCTGTCCAAGACACTTGGATCATCTCTGTCTCCACCTTCCTCATTTTCCTGTCCATTTACTGTTCCCTGTTTATCTTCCCAATTCTCTGTGTCACTGTGTTTTTCCTGGACACCTCCGTTGGGGTTTTCATGGGCAAATCCCTCCTGTGTGAAAGAAAAGGGGGAATGTCCTACCTTTGGAATCCCTCTCTGTGGTACCTGGAATACCAGGTGTGCCACCGGCCTGGTTCCTGTGTTGTCCTGGCCCTCTCCTGGATGTGCTGCCTCCTCATTTGGACCAGTTTGTCCCAAAATCCCTGTTCCACGTCACCTCATCTCCGAACCAGCTCATTCCTTGGCATTCCTCACCTTCCTCATCTCCTGGGATACGTTCTGCTGAGCAGGGATTTGGAGCAGGAGCCAGGCAACTTGGGATTTGCCTGGATGCCACGATCCTGTCCATCCTGTCAGCTGCTCAGTGGTGTCATTCAGCTCCAGGACGCTTTTCCAACTCACCTGTTCTGTGCCATCTTCTGTCGTCACCTCCCTCCTTCCCTGTTCGCTCATCTTATCCTGGTTATTGTCCTGGTAATTCCCTGGGCCCTCTCACTCCTGGGTGATGCCACAGCCCACCTCTGAATCCAGCTGCTCCATGTTGTATCCTCAGAGTGTCCTTTTAAACACAATGCCTTGTTTTTCTGTGCTCTGTATCCTTCTTGTCCTGCTCCCTGCCCAGGTGTTGTGAGCACATTTCCCCCTCTTCCATAATCCACAACTTTCTTCTTTTCCAGACTCACTTCTTCTCCAGAATCACATTTTCATCTCTTCCAGAATCATGTTTTCCTCTTTTCCGTAATTCTTTTCCAGACTCACTTATCACATCTTCCTCTTTTCCATGATCATATCTTCCTCTTTTCCAGGATTGGGCTCTCTCAGCTGGAGGGATTTCGCCGGCAGCTTCTGGATGTTCTCCAAAGAAGCACCAAACCAAAGGTAGGAGGAAAGAACCAACACCTGGAGATGTCTCTGAGCAGGGATGAGGAATTTTAGTGGCCTGAAGGGTTTCCTCCAGGTCTCCTCAGGATCATTATTTATGGAACCAGAGGAATGATGGAAAGAACTGGAGAGCTCAGTGGGATCATTCCAGCTCACTTGCTGAAACTTCACCATCACAGATCCCAAATAACCGAGCAGGGAATTTTCTGTCTGAGCCTCTTTTAAAGTCAGTATTCCAAGTGTGGCTTTTCCTGGCCAGTTAAGACTGGGAACAGTCTGGAAGTACAGCAGCTGCTGTGCTTGTTGGAATATTGGGGTGACATATCCTGATGACCATGATAAATGGTCTACTCACTTCTTGGAGATAGGAAATGTGGGAAGTTGTCCCTCCCCAGTCTTTACCATTGCACCAAGATGGAAAAAACCCGTAAAATATGAAGACTTTTAAGGATAATACATGATGGAATTTACCTGGAGAGGGTGTATAGTTGGGTAAGGAAAATCAAATTTCAGAAACATTTGGATCATCTCTGTCTCCAGCTTCCCTGTTTTCCTGTCCTTGTATTGTTCCTTATTTATTCCCAGTGTCACTGTGTTTTACCTGGACACCTCTGTTGGTGTTTCACACATCTTCCTTTAGCAAATCCCTTCTGTGTGAAAGGAATCAGGGAATATCCTGCCTCTGACATTCGTTAAACCTCTCAAGTCTTATGAGTAAATTCTGCTTTTTTTGCTTTTCTCTCCTCAAATCCTCCTCTCTCTCTCTCTTTGTGGGAACAGTGGCGGATCATTGTGGGGGCTACCAAGTGCATTCCCAAATCCGAGCTTCCCGAGGAGCCTGAGGAGAACTCGGTGACGAGCAACCGGCTCTGGACACATCCCAGTGACCTGACCATCGCCCTGAGTGCCAGCACCCCCCTGTACCCGCCCGGCCGCATCATCCACGTGGTGCACAACCACCCTGCTGAGCAGTGCTGGTGAGTCCTGCCATCCCTGCGGGAGTTCTTGCTGGAAAACTCTCCCTGACACAAGGAGAACGGCATTTTTCTTACCTGCTGTCTCATGGGGCCAGTGGTTGTGTCTGTGCCGGTGGAGTTATGGAATGGTTTGGGCTGGAAGGGACTGTGGACATCCACGGGCAGGGATGCCTTCCACCAGGCAAGGTGGCTCCAAGCCCAGTCCAACCTGGATTTGAACACTTCTAGGGATGGGGCAGCCACAGCTTCCCTTGGAAATCCATCCCAGTTTTCCAGTCTCACCACCCTCACTGGGAAGAGTTTCTTCCCATATCTAATCTAAACCAGCACATGGAATGCTGCAATGGTTTGGGTTGTGAGAGACTTAGAATCATCCAGTTCTGCCCCCTGCCATGCACAGGGACACCTTCCACTATCCCAGTTTGCTCCAAGCCCATCCAACCTGGCCTGGAACCCTTCCAGGGATGGGGGAGCCACAGCTTCTCTGGGCAACCTGTGCCAGGGCTTCTGCACCCTCACAGGGAAGAACTTTTTCTCAATATCCCTTCTTAATCCACCCTCTTTCAGCTTAAAGCTACTCCCCCTTTTCCCATTATTCTAGGCCCTTGTCCAATGTCCTTTTCCTCTTTAGGTGATAGTTAGCCCATGGATAATCATGTCCCTGTTGGATAATTCAGGGTTTTGGAGCATTATATATTTTAACAGCTCCTCCCTCTGTTTTTTCTCTTTTCTCCCTCTGCATCCTACTGTTTTCACATGCCAAAACACTGCCCTGCTCCTCCATCCCATTTTCCCTGTTGTCTGGACCCCTTTTCCAGCTGCTGTGAGCAGGAGGATCCCACCTACTTTGCCATCTGGGGGGACAACAAGGCCTTCAACGAGGTGATCATCTCCCCAGCCATGCTGCACGAACACCTCCCCTACGTGGTCATGGAAGGGCTCAACAAGGTAAGGCAGGGAATTGCCATCCCAAAAAACTCTGGGAAAGGCCAGCTTTGCCCTGGAATGCTGCTGGTTAAATACCCCAGGCCATTTATTTTGGGGAAGAGGAGGAACAGCAATGCTGCTGGTCAGTCTTGCACAGGATGTTGGAGTGGAGTGTGCTGAGGCCTGGGAATGGAATTCCCAAAATCCCAGATATTCCTGTTTGCAAATCTAATGTCAGAATAACATGAGGTTGGGTGGTGATGGTTCATTCCAGGAGCTGCCATTAAATTGGAGCCCAGGTGACATCCAGGGATGTGTCAGGATTAATCCATCTAATCCCTTATCTCCCTGTGCTTCCAGAAGGCTCTGGGAAGAAGGAGGCCAATCCAGCTGTTTGGAAGCCTCCAGTCAATCTGTGCTGTTCCTCTGCTTTCCTTGGGCAGGTCTTGGAGAACTACAACAAGGGGAAAACAGCTCTGCTTTCTGCAGCCAAAGTGATGGTGAGTCCTACGGAAGTGGATCTCACCCCGGAGCTGATATTCCAGAGCCAGCCCTTGCCCAGCTGCCCCTCCGTGCAGATCGGAACTGGAGCCATCCCAGCGGACAGGAGGAACAGCAGCACCAAGTAAAGAGAGATTTTTTTTTTTCATGGAATTGTGGCTCCACATGTGGCTTAAGGGCTCCAGCATCCTCTTGGGGTGTTGTGATCCATGGGCTGCATTTGAGAGTTAAAGGTTCAGGATTTCTTGTGGAATGTCAGGAGGGAAAATCCCTTGTGTTGCTTAGGAATTTGAGTACAGCAAGGCCAGGAAAGGCTACAGAAGAAACTTCCTTTTTTCTCTTTGTCCAGACAGATGGGGTTTTCCCAAGGTAAAACTCGGAGTCAAATTTGGTTTGGGTTGGAAGGGATTTAAGGATCACCCAATTCCAGCCCCTGCCATGGGCAGGGACACCTTCCAGCAGCCCAGGTTGCTCCAAGCCCCATCCAACCTGGAACACTGTCAGGGATAGTCCACAGCCTCTGGGGGCAGGGGAGAAGGATTTAGTCAACCAGGGAGAAAGGGAGAAGGGCAAGAACTGGAGTTTGCAGAGGGAGAATCCACCTTGTGATATTTCCAGCTGGGAGGATGGAGCAAGAAGAGATTCCCTGGTGTTGTGGATGTCTCTGGTTGGAGGAGCCGTGTGAGGAGCCTTTGGATCCTCTGGCTGTTCTGGAATTCCGCAGCCTCACATTCTCTGTTTCCCGCTGCAGGAGCAAATCCCATTCGGAAATCAGCCTGGAGGGATTCTACGAGACAAAGCCGCTTTCTCCGGTGCAGAAGGACCCCGTGGAGCTGCTCCTCCTGGACACCAAGGAACGTCTCTCCGTGGAGCTCCAGGACCGCCGTGCCCCTCTGGCCACCATGGAGAGCCTCTCGGACAACGAATCCATCTACAGCTTCGATTCCCGGCGCTCCTCCGGTTTCCGGAGCATCCGGGGCTCTCCCAGCCTCCATGCGGTCATGGAGAAGGACGAGACGCACTGCTTTTATATAGACCCCGTTATCCCTGAGGAAAACCCTTCCCTCAGCTCCCGGACAGAGCTGCTGGCTGCCGACAGCCTCTCCAAGCATTCCCAGGAGACGCAGCCCCCGGAAAACGTCCTGAACAGCGGCGGCACCACCCCGCAGCGTCGCTGCAGCGCCGAGGGCGCCGGGAGCGACGGGGAGCCCGCGTCCTCATCCCCTCGGGAAGAGCCGGCGCTCCACAACGGCCGCCTGGCCGATGTCCCCAGCCCCCAGGTGCTGGAGTTCGCCGAGTTCATCGACAGCCTCTTCAACTTGGACAGCAAAAGCAGTTCCTTCCAGGACATTTACTGCATGATGGTGTCGGACAGCTCCAGCGACTTCGCGGAGATTCCCAAATCCGTCAGCGACCAGGAGATCCTGCTGAGGGCGCAGTACGAGCCGAACTTGGTCCCAAAGCCCCCGAGGTTGTTCGCGGGCTCGACGGATCCTTCGTCGGGAATCTCCGTGTCGCCCTCTTTCCCCCTTAGTTCATCCGGAGAACTCATGGATATCACTCCCACGGGTGTGAGCAGCCAGGAATGCCTGGCCACAGACAAAATCCGGACTTCCACCCCCTCCGGACACGTAACCAGCCCTGCCAAGCAGGACGACCTCATGATTTCGGCCCTTTAGTGCAGGGGAAAGGGGTGGAATGATCCCAGTGGGATAATCCGTGGAGGAGGCTGTCATCGGGCAGTTGGGATCAGAGGAGACAGCTGGAAAAATCCTTTCTGGGGTGACACGGTGGTGGTGTCTAGAGGATGGATTGTGCTGGAATTCTGTGCTTGGAGCTGGGAGAAGCTTTGCCCCACGGGGCCTGAGAGGGTCTGAGGCACTAAAGTTCCCTACCTCAGCCTGTCTCATTCCAGAGGCAGATTCCTTGCCCTGGGGCACCTGCTGAGTTTGGGAGTGAGATACCTGGATAGATGGAAGCAGGAGGGGGCCGGGCCAGATCCCTCCCGTCGGGACCGAGCCGGTGGTTTGGGAAATGAGCTGATTGAGACTTTGGGCCCTGTTGCACTACCACGGATCCGGCCCAAGATCCAATTCGGCACACTTCCATGGGGATTGCTTTTTGTAGGACGCTCTTGTCTTAAAGCCATTGGGGCTGTATTCCCCCCCAAATCCAGTCTCCCCTTCCCGGCCAGGCGCAGCAGGAATGGGGCTGGCACCGTGGTTTCTCTCCCCCGAGCACTCCTGAGAGGGAAGGACGCCGTTCCCAAGAGCCCAATCCCTCTGCCGCGTCCCTCCTTTGGCAGAAAGCTCTCCTGGATATCACCCCCCTCACTCCTCAGTTTCCTGGACCCCTCCGAGCTGGCGATATTCCCGTGGGACTGCCAGGATTCTCATCTCGGAGCTGCATGGATGCGGATGGATCAACTGCAAAATGCAGCCGGTGTTATTTTCCAGGCCCCTGTGGAGTCTGGGAGTCTCTCCTGGATCCCTGGGGGTCCTCACACCACCCATATGCAGCATCCACGGATCAGTGCCAGCCTCTGGTGTGGGGAATTCAGGGAAAAGATGGACTTTTTCCCAGTGTTGCAATCTCTTGTATGTTTACAGAGCTGCTGAGCTGGTTGGAAGGTATTTACTAAGGAAATGGAGAGGCTTTCCTGAAGGAAAATCCATCCTCATCCTCTCCTTCCTGTGCTGTTCCCTCTGGGGACTGAGGGAAGAGAGGATGAGCAGGCAGAATTCCAAGCCCCCTGCTTCCCAAGTGGCTTGGATTCGGGGGTAACCGCCTGCCTCCTCACCCACCCTCTTCCCACCTGCACAATTCCATATAGGAAAGCTTGAGCAAGTTGTTAGGAAAACTACCTGAGCCTCTGGGCCCAGAGGAGCCTGCTCCACCTCTCCAGGCAGGTTCTCCAATGATGGGAGCAGGAGGAAAACTACCTATCCTAGGAAATGAAACATTCTTGGGACCTGGAAAAGGCCTTGAATTGCCACAACTCCCCCTCAAAGCTCAGCAGTTACCGCTGGCTCTCCCCGGAGCTCTGTCCTCCCTCCCCGGAAAAGAAATTCCTGGTTTAACTTCCTTAGAATCCTGTGGTTGCTCCCTTTTCCCCTCCTCTAGCAGTGCTATTTCCATTGTGGGAGGACGCTGTGCTCTCCAGGAGCTCGGCTCCTGGCAAATCCCAGGCTTCCTGTTCTCCGTGTGGGCTCCAGGAGCCCCGGGATGGGTCAGAGCTGTGCTTCCCCAGGAGCCAGTGGGATCCAGTGCCATTGAGGAGCACTTTAAAGCCAGTGTGCATTGATGTAAATAACCCTGGGTGCACGGAATTCCGCTGGGTTCTGGGTCCACGTGCCGAGAGCCCACTCCATCCAGCGTGGGATGCTCCAGCCCCTGCTCCTTACCCGTTTCAGAGCCTTCAGAAGTGCTTCAAGTGGCCAGGAAAACATTATCCCTGTGGTTTAAGGTTCCGAAGGTGGCCTTTCCCTGAGTGGAATCGGAGGGAGGAAGCCCCTCTGGATTCAAAGGGATTTGGAGAAGGAAAAATCCTTTTATCCTGAGCAACCAGAAGTTCTTTTTGTTTTTGTAGGTCCTTAAAAAAAGGAGCAGGGAGCAGGCGGTTTGGGAGCACAGCACAGGGTAAGGAGGAATTCCTGCACTCAGGAAACACTACTGAGGTGATTTTTCAGGAAAACGCACAAAAACCTGGGAAGGTTTGAGGGGAAAAGAGGAGCTGAGGGGCAGGGAGGCCGGAGCTAGCAGGCTGGCTCCCCTCCTGGCCCAGGAGTCGGGATAAGGAGCTCATTCCTGCCCTTATTCCCGACAGGAGTTAACCCTTAGCACTAAGGCAGAGCTTGGGATCTGCAATGCACTTTAAAACTCTAAAGAAAAGGATCATCTCCATCCCTGGGAGCAACGTGGATACCTGGGGTTAGATGGAACTACTGGTGGGAGGTGCCTCCAGGTGAGGAAAAGTGGGATATCCCCCTCCTAAAACAATTCCAGTGGGAACCTGCTGATGTTCCATGGCTCAAATGTTGCACTAGAAAGTCCCTTCCCTGACGTTCCTCTGCTGTGTCCTGCAGGACTCAATCCTTGGGTGACCATTTCCTTCCCTGTGCCATTGGAACTGTATCCCGTGGGATTGGCCTTCCCTTGCCCTGACAGGGAGCAGTCTGGAATGCTGCGGGTTTTTTGCTCTGTGATGACTGGATTTTGGGAAAAGCCTGGAAATACGTAATTCCCAGGAGCTGGGCTTGCCACAGGCCGAGGAGTAAAGGCACAAAAGAGCCCCTCAAAGGTTCTCATTGTATCCTGGTCATGGATAATTCCTGGTTTTTATTGACAAATACTTCGGATCCCTGCCCTCCCAAACGAAATCCACTTTCTTGGAATTATTTTTGCTTTAAATGTCTGCGTGTCTGATCCCCATCACCGTGTCTTGATCCCCGGCATTCTGTGTCTCCGTTCCCATCGCTCCTTTGCCGTCTGGGCATTTGGAAAGGCTGATCTCCCATTTCCTCCTGGAAAAGCACACCTGGAATGCTGAAACAAATGTTAAAGCTGCAGCTACCTCCTTCATCTGTACTGTACACACTTCCTGCTTTCTCTTCCTGCTCTGTCTTTGGGAATATGGGGCATCTCCAGTTTTCCAAATCTCTTGGCTTCTGCTTCTTCCTCTTCAGCTTTGTGCCTTCTGATCTTCAGATATTCCCATGATATTCCAGCAGGATGTTCCACCCTGTGCAGTGGCAGTGCTGGAAGTGCCTGACACCCCAGACCAACCAACAGGTCACCCATTCCATGCCTCATCCCTAAAATCCATTCTGATCCTTCTTCCTTGGACCGAGTGACCTTTAAAGGTCCTTTCCAACACAAATTATTCCAAGAGTTTCTTGGCAGAGGAATGGAGCTGAGGCCCTTCTGCATCAGTAAATCGATTTTATTGTTGCTTTCCTTGCAGCAGTGCCAAAAATTTGGGAAGGATCCTGCAGTGCTGAGGATATACCGACCTTTTTCCAGTATTTATCATTATTCCTTCTCCTTTGGGGCTGCCTTCTCCATTTGGAGTTTTCATTTTCTCCTAAAACTTCCCTCTCTTCTTTGCTCCCTGTTCCTCTCACCTATTTCAGGAGCCACCTCATCCCTCCCTTCTCTCGGGGTGCTGGTGGCTCATTCCACATCCTTGGTAGCACATGTGAGACATGGGAAAACCATCCCAAAGCAGTTAAAATGGGATTCTTGGAACTTAGGAATTTTTTTCCAAAGCAAACAGGATTTGTAGGAGATATTTTGGTCTACTCAGAGGGCTGGGATGGCAGAGGGTGGGGAGTGTGGATATAGAATTCCAGTGATTCCCACTTGTGTTCTTTTAGGATGCTGGATTCTAGGAATAGTTTATGATCCCAAGCAGGACTGAAGTGGAAAATCTGTTTCCAAGGGCACGTAAGAAGGAGGAAAAGCTCCAAGTGTGGGGATACAGGATCTGTATCTAACACATTCTCCATGCACTTTGATGTTTTCCCAGCTTTTGCTGCTCTTTTCCTGCAGGCAGATAATATTATTTCTCTGGAATCGCCCACACAGCTTTCATTTACAAATTGGGACATAGGAATAATCAGGATTACCCCTGGCAATGGGAATTAGGTGGGATTAATTATTGCCGGAATGGGCGTGTTTGGATTTGTGTTTTGAGGCTGTATCCAAGAACCTCCATTGAATTTCCAGTGTGGAGCAGAGCCCCTCTGTGTTTGCCTTGGGAATTGCTGAGCTGGAGCTCCCCTCCATGCTGGGTTTATCCATATCCATTCTGGGATGTTCTTCCCTTGGCAGTAGGACATTCTGGCTTTGCAGGATGGGAGCGGGAATATTTAATTCCCATGGGTTTGGGAATAGTGGTTGTAACTGCAGCCTTTGAGGAACACCCAAACATTGCCTAGGGTGGTGTGGATTCCTCCTTCTGGGAAAAATTCCAGCTCAGGTTGGATAAGGCTTGGAACAACCTGGGCTAGGGAAAGATGTCCCTGCCCGTGGCAGTGAGTGGGAGCTTCCAAATGATTCTGGAATTCTGTGATTCCCTGCTTGCAGTGTTACGGTGCTGCCGGAAAGGGAAGGCTGGAATTCCAGCAGCACCTCTGCGTGGATTGCTCTGCTGAGAAATTCCTCTGAAGGAAGCAGTTTTTGAAAGCACTGCCTGGAATTGAGCTCGTTGCTTTGTCCTCGGAGCCTGTGCAGTGCTGATTTTTGGGAAGAGCTGCTGGATTTTTGGGAAGAGCCTCATTTCTTGTGCCAAAGCTCCCTCTCATGGCTCCTGTGTGGAGGAAGCAATGCTGCATGGATCCTGCTGGAGGCAAACACTGCCCATCCTTGGCAGCTGTGGGAAGGAGGAGAGGAGGGAATATTGCAGCTGGAAGCTGGAATTCAGTCTGGGAGTCCTCTGCTGTCCAGTCAGATCCACAGGGGACTGATGGATCAAGAGAGGGATGGGAAGGGGGCTGGATCAGTAGTCACTGACGTCCTTCCCCTTCTTCCAGCTCCAAGGAACTGCTTAAGGGCTGGAAATTCCAAACAGCCAGGGATTAGGGCAATTCCTTGCTTTGTCACAGGGAATCATCATCAGCCTCCAAGCGCTTTGTTGTCTCCATTCCCATTGTTTTTTCCATGTTTTTTGAGTTCATACCTGTTGTGCCTTTGTTCTCCCTGGCTCCAGGTCCCAGATTTCTGGGATCAGACATCTCTTACCTTCCTTTCCTACTTCTCTGGGAGTACAGGAGTGTGGCCAAGGCCTGGTACGAGCTGCCCTTGCTCCCGAGCTCTCCCGTTCCGCCTCAGCCAGGACTTCCCACATCTCCCCACTTTTCCCTGCTGCCTGGGATCGTATCCAAGTGCCAAAAGCAAATCCTGACCTAAGGCAGGCGATTTACTCCAACCACACCGCGTTTCTCCCTGGCTCTGGAGCAGCCCCCTTCCTAAGGTGATCTGGGAATTTTTCCAGCTTTCCTTCTTGTATCCAGTCCTTCTGACATCACCACGTCACACCATGCTCCGTGTCCTGATTTTCCCACCTTCCCAGCACACCTGTGGGATGAGGGGAACCTCTCCCTGTCTTCGCCTCTTGATTCCTGAAAATCCTTGCAGCACAGGAACAAGCCTTGACGTTGTTTTTCCTTTGGGTTCCACTTCCCTGCTTCCCATCCCGGGCTTCCTGCAGTTCCAATGGCTCAGAGTCAGAAGTCCCTGGTGGGGGTGGCACGGGCCTGTCCTGCTGGGATATCCAGTTTTGGGAAGTTTGTGTGCAAAGGGATCCCGGCAGGGGTTTTTCCTAGGACACTGCCGCACCCTTTGGGTCCTAACTCCTTTCCCGGGATGTCCCCAGCGCTTGGTGGTGGCAAAGTGGCCTCACCTGCAGCTCCAGCTTTTCCCACCTTTCCCTCCACAAGTCCAGGGAATACT
The DNA here is from genome assembly GCA_013397315.1 of Donacobius atricapilla. Classification (NCBI taxonomy): domain Eukaryota; kingdom Metazoa; phylum Chordata; class Aves; order Passeriformes; family Mimidae; genus Donacobius; species Donacobius atricapilla. Next base: position 5,502 of record WBMY01015318.1, on the reverse strand, counting down.
CTCAAGCCCCTGTCCTGGCGCTGAGCAGAATTCCTAAGGGCACAGGGATATTTGGGGATGGGCTGTGCCTCCCTGTCCGGAATGTTGTGCCCTGCGAGCCCCTTTGGCTCTGCCTCTCTGGAAAAGCCCTTCCTGCCTGTCGCCTGTGTCCCATCCCGTGCTGGGGCAGCTCAGAGCAGGATACTTCTGGATTCATTTTCTGCTGGATCTGAATTGCCTCCTTAGAGCTGAAGCCTTTGGCATTTTTGGGAGAACCGGCCCTTCCAGGGAGCTCCGAGGCACTCCCACTGCTTCTGGCGGGGCTCGGAGCACTTGGATATGCAACTGGGGGGAAAACAGCCCAGCATCCTGCATCCCCACGCTCATCCCGGGAATGCTGCCCTCTGAATGCCTGCTCTGAGCTGCCCCAGCATGAAGATTCCAAGGAAACTCAAGCACTCCTCACGTGCCCTTCATTCTCCATGTGACTTTTTTTGTACCTCTGTACGAAAGATCCGAACTAATCCCGCTGTAAAGAAAGATCCGGATGAATTATAACCTAATTCCAGAAACATGGATGTATATAAATTTTCTGTATATTCTATGGCACTCTGTATAAAATGGATGTTGGAAGCATGGCTGGAGTATGTGACTGTTCCCAAGGATGTCCTGGACACGGATGGTCGGGAATTGCCTGAGGTTTCTGCCTTAAAGGGTGGTGAGGTGGGAAGGACACCAGGAATTGGGTGTGCGGCTCTTGGGAAGGATCCAGGTAGTCACTGGGGGTTGGTTGTTCCTTCTCCAGCGCTCTCTGCTCTGGATCTCAGCCTTTGGAGCAGGAAAACCCTCGGGAGAACATCCAGAGGTTGTGCATTTGCCATCCCATGGCCAGGCTGGAGCAAGCCGGAAGTTGTCCTGGAAGTCGTGGAAGGTGTCCCTGCCCGTGGGAGGGATGGAACTGGATCCTTAAGGTCCTTTCCCACCCAAACCATTCCAGGATTCCGTGATCCCTATCCCTTGAGATGCGTTCTAGAAATCTCTCCTTCTGTGAAGAAGGAAATTAAGGAAGGAGCTGGATGCTTTGCGTGAAGTTCAGTTCAACCTGTCCTATAAAAAGAAGGATTTTAGTGCAAACAGGGAATATTTGGGGAGTAGATGGGAATGGCAGGGATAGAAGAGGAGCATGTGTGCTCTCAGTCAAGGATATATCCCAAATATTCAATCTATTGGATATTCCAGCCTGAACACTGTGGAGATCTCCCCTTGGGATGAACACGAAGGTGCTGGGATCCTTCTGTGAGCCCGGTGAGACCAAACTGGGATTTTCCCAATGTCCCACAGGACACAGCTCTGGAGTTGTAAAGCAGGATCTCACTGCCTGGGAGCTGTTCCCAGCTGAATAATTCCACATAATTCGTATTCTGGAAAAGGGAAAAGCTGCATTCATGGCTTACAGGGTTGGGGAATAAGGTCAGGAGAAGTCCTGGAGCTCGCTGGCCAGCCAGGAGAAATCCATGGAGAAAAGGAATGCCTGGAAGTGTGTAATCCTATTAATGGCTGCATGGAATTGTTTTTTATGGCTGCTCCTGAAGGGACTATCAGGGAATTAAGAGCTCAAAGGTGGCTGAACTACTGAGTTCCTATAAAAATGCCTATAAAAAGTGCTGGAATGTTGAAGTGCCTGATGTTTTGGGACGGTTTTGTGGGATTTTTTTTTTTCCCTTCTCAGAGCTATATCAGCCTCATAAAAGGATATTGGCTCTTCTGGAAACCCTTCCTCTCCCGGGGAAGGAAAACATCCAGCTCTGGCTGCTATCCTTGGATAAACATGGAATAATCCATGTTTAGAAGAGGCTGCTTTAATTCAGTTTTTAAGGATGAAAATACATGGATGTAGGCACAGCAGGAGTGGGGGATGCTGCTATAAAACCTATTAAAAGCCTTCCTTAGGGATGTAGTCACGTTTTCCAAGGAGAGTCTCTGGCTGCTGGGTGTGTTGGTGGCCTTAGGAAAAACATTCCAGCTAATTGAGAAAAGTTGTTTGTTTCCAATCCATTGACAAAAAATCCAAAACTACAGAGAAAACCCCAAATTTTCCAACAATTTTTGAAGCATTCCCCAGCTAGGAAAAAAAAAAGTGGGAAAATAATGGGAATATTTAATTAACTAAAGCTGGTATCTAATTGTTAATTAATTCAACGAGCACCAGCTTGGCACAAATAATTCCTCAGGATTTTTTCCCAAGGATACCAGGTTGTATTTCCGTTGGAAAGGAGGGAAAGGAAATGCTCATCTGTAGGTGATGGTCCAGATGTAATTCCTGGCCTCCTCAGCAACGTCTCCTTGGATTTTCCGGCAATCTGTACTCATCCTTCCCGCCACAGAACTTCCTTGGAAGTGGCCCTTGTGGCCTTGTTTGTTCTGGCAGAGTGGACGGGGTGTTTTCCATGGAGCCTGGATGTCCTGACTGGGAGCAGGTGGGTGGCACTTCCCTGCTCCAGGCCCGGGTTGAGTCCTTGTCCTTCCGCCTCCAGAGGTCTCCTGGGATGTCGAGGTCTCCCAGGACGTGTGTTCCTCCCTGAGGACGATCCTTTATTCCTTTATAAATCGATGGAGGTGTTCTCTCCGTCTCGGGAACGAGCCCTTTGGAGTTAATGGATAACCAGGGAGGGATTGATCTGCACGGGTCTCCTGCCGGGAGGAGATAACAGAGGGAACTCTGCTTCCCCCTCCGGCAGAGTGGGAGCTTCCCCGGGGGTTGGAAAGGATTTCCCAGAGAAGCTGTGGCTGCTTCATCCCTGGAATGGTCAGGTCCAGGCTGGACAAAGCTTGGAGCAACCTGGGATAGTGGAAGGTGTCTCTGCCCATGGCAGTGGATGGAATGGGATGAGCTTAGATATTCCTTCCCATCTGGGATTTGGGGAATTTGTGCCTGGATTGGGGTGGTTTGTGAGTAGGAGACTCCAGGTATTCCAGTGTCTCCAACAGCGACACAGCAGCTTCTTTGGGACCTGGTCCCACTAGGAGAACTAGATCTTACATCCATTGGATATCCCTGGATCCATGATCCCTGCTTGGCTGAGCCTCATGTGAGCTGCGTCAGTGATTCCAGTGCCCTTCCAGAGACTGAGGTGTCCATGCTCAGAGCTGGTGGAAAAAGGTTAAAGATAGGCTCCAAGTCCTTCCAATCGTGCCTGGGAATCTCAGCTGGAGGTTGGGATGTGGGGAGGGATGGGGTAAGGGAGGGGGAAATTCCTGAATTATTCTTTTGTTGGAAACTGGACTTTGAAATTCGGCGCCGGATTGAGCCCCGGCCACACCTTCCATGAGTAATATCCCGAGTAATATCCCTCCCCCCCTTCCTGGCTCGTGCTCCTGGCGAGCCATGTGAGATAGGGAGAGCAGGGTTTGCAGGGAGCACGACCCGGAAGGGATTGGGAAGGGGCTGAAATGTGGGAAATGTGAAGGGCAGGAGAAAGGAAAACCAGTGAGGGACTGGGTTTGGATCCACTGGAGCTGCCTCCCTATGGATCAAAGCAATACCTTTGATTTTCTGGGATTCAGAGCTCTCCAAGATCCTTTGGGGATCACAGAAGTCCATCCCTGAAGTGCTGCATTCTCAGCTCACTGCAGGAAGGAAGCTGGACCATCCCATATGGATGAGGTTGGCTCCATCCCTTGGTGTGTTTTTCCAGTGGGTCTTTTCCCTTTAATCAAGTCCGGGAAGGGAAAGAGCAGCATTCCTTGGGAGTGGGCACCGAGCAGGGCTGGGAGGCAGAGGGAAAACTCAGGTGAGAAGGACATGGAACATCCACACCTTGATTTAGGCCCCAGGGAAGGAGCAAAGGTGGGAAGGAGCCAGGATTCCCAGGGATGTATCCAGAGGAGGGCATTCCAGGAATGGCAGCCACTCAGTGAGGGCAGAACCTTCAAATATGAGGATTTGAATCCTTAATGAGCCGTTCCCAAAGAGATTTCCCTGTCTGGTAAGGGGTGTGTAGCACTCAGGAGCTGTCTCACAGGAAGGTTGGGATGTGGGAATGTTGACATTGTCCCTAAGGAAAGGAGGGAAGCATCCTAATGTTGTGGTAAATGAGTTGCTCCACAGGATTTTACAATTTAGAGGGGGGATTTCAGGCCAAGTCCAACCTGGTCAATCCAGAGGGATCCAAATCCAGGCTCAGGAGCCTTTCACCAAATGTTTTGATCCTGCCTGGACCCAGCTTTATGGTCCGACACTGTCACAGGCAGGAACTTGTGGAAGTGCTGGTGGAACTGGCTGGGCTTTAAGGTCACTTCCCACCCCAAACCATTCCAGGATTCCATGATCCCTGTCCCTCAAGATCAGTTCTAGGAGTCTGTCCTTCGGTGGAGAAGGAAATTAAGGAAGAAACTTGATGCTTTGAGTTACCCCAAGTTAAAGTCATCCTGCCATATAAAAAAGAAGGATTTTAGTGCAAACAAAGTGAAGTAAAACAGAATTTTTGGGAGTGGGTGGGAATGACAGGGATGGATGAGGAAGATGAATGCTCTCTGTCAAAAATATATCCCAGGTATTCAATTACATTGGATATTTGAGCCAGAATAGTGTGGAAATCTGCCCTTCGGATGCTGGGATCTTTCTGCAAGGAAGGTGAGTCTCAACTGGGATTTTCCCAATGTTCTGCAGGGCGAGGGACACAGGGACAGGGCTCTGGAGTTGTAAAGCAGGTTCTCATGGCCTGGGGCTATTCCCAGCTGAGTAATTCCATGGATGAGCTTTACAATTCCCTCCCAGGGTAAACCATTCCAGGATTCTGGGATTCTAAATCACAGCATCATGGAACGTGATTCTACAAATCAAACGATGATTCTATGAATCCATAAAACCCTGGGATATGATTCCATGGATTCTAAATGACAGAACCGCGCATTCTAGGATTCAGTATCCTGAGTTGGAAAAACCCCCAAGGATCATCCAGTCCAATTCTGACTTCGGTGCTGGGTTTAATCTTTATTTAACTAAAATATTATGGACCAACATCTAACAGGGTGTAGGCTGGGCTGGTGCTCGGCTTCCCGGGAAAAATCCATTTTCCCTTCATTTCCCTTCCTTCCCACGCAGCTTGTGCCCGAAACAGGGGGCTGAGAGCGGGAACAAGGGGAGCAGGGAATAACAATTGTCTTAATGTGGAGAGAGAGAGAAAGAGGAGAAAAAAAGGGCTCGTTCTCTCCACCCCGAAATAATAGACCCATTACTGTCCCCAATCCTCAATCCCCCTCCTCTCCCGGGAGAAGAATTGGTCACTGCACAGCTGTGGGAGCGGGATAAATATATTTATATATCCCGGAGAATCTGCCCTTCTCAATTGGGATGTGGGGCTGGACAATCCCTCATTGTGCCCCGGCTGGGCCGCAGCAGAAAGGCCCCACAGTTTGGGGCTGGCAGGGCCCCGGCGCTCGGAGAACTCGGAACTTCATGGACATTATTCCCAGCGGGCCCTTATTTATTTGATTGGAGTCATTATGGGGTGGGGTGTGGGG